>PISX010010167.1:0-71703 GCA_004024625.1 Mellivora capensis
TGGGGGTGGAGTCTTTTGGGTTTTCCATATAGAGTATCATGTCATCTGCGAAGAGAGAGAGTTTGACTTCTTCCTTGCCAATTTGGATACCTTTTATTTCTCTTTGTTGTCTGATTGCTGTTGCTAGGACTTCTAATGCTATGTTGAACAAGAGTGGTGAGAGTGGGCATCCCTGTCGTGTTCCTGATCTCAACGGGAAGGCTGTGAGCTTCTTCCCATTGAGTATGATGCTTCGGAAACAGACTTTTCAAGCAAAGAACTCTCCTTGGTACGAGTCTCTACTTACTTGTTGTAATTGTATCCACAACTGCGTGCTCCTAGCTCTGTTGCTGTGGGTTTTGCCATGTGACTGAGCTCTGGCCACCCCAAGGAGAGTAAAAGGGTTTTCGCCACTTCTCAACCTGGCCCCTGTACTGTCCTCTCTTCCCCATCTATGAAAACAGAAAGGAAGGACTTCCAAGACGGCGGAGACATCCAGCAGAAAGAGCCCGGTGCACAGACCCTTACGATCTGGGGCTGCGTTGTGAGCCCGCAGCTCTCCTGGCTGAGGACGATATGCTAAATGTGGAAGGGACAGGGACGCAGAGGGGCTTCTATCCCATGGCGTCACAAATATGTCCCAGAGGTCAGAGAAAAATATCAGGACTGAAGAAAAGCTTAACACAACTGTATCCGAAGTAGCCAGAGCTCAAAAGAGAGAAAGTTCCTGCCACAAATGATGCTCCCAGCAGGCAGTGAGCAACCTCAGATCTCATCCTCACTTAAGCCAACTCCAAAATGGTATTTTCCAAGTGAACTCACTAGTGTCTTCTGGCCTCTCATTGTTTTCCTCTCACTGACTCACTGCTTTTTGCTATTAGTGTGGACGGACAGTTTCTTTATCCTTGCCATAAAACACCTCTGGTTTACTCGTGTCAAAGTCGGCCTACTGGAGTCTGTTTGGAGGAGCTTAGATTGGCAGGGAAGAAAGGCTGCCGCCCCGACTTGCAGGATATAAAAATGTTACAGCAGTGAATTTTGATTGATTCTTTATCCTGCCAGAGTCCTCGAAGGGTTTATTAAGGCACCCTGCCTACAGGGAAAGCACGGAGAGAAGAGGCTCTTTAAATACACACACGGGCACATCCGTGTACACACAAGCACACATACACACAGGCATGGACACTTGTGGATACCCTCATGAGGGTGTCAGCTCGTCTCATCCACACTACCCTCGAATCTGACCTCCTGAACATCTTCCTGGGGATTTATAGCCCCAGAAACATGGAATCCCTGCCATTTTCTTGGCCTTTAATGTAACCGACACTTAGAAATGATTTTGCGATTCTTGGGAAGAAAAAGAGAGAGAATACTTCCGGTTTGGTGAGTCCTTCATACCCAATCTGAACTGTTGCCTTCACCTATAGTTTGGAACCAACATCTTCATTGCCATCTGAATGCTACTCAGTATCTTTTCTTCAAATTGTTAAAAGCAAAGCCAGAAAACAGAATTACCGTTGCCCAAGGATGTCCTCAGCCCAATCCCCAGAAACAGTGAATATGTTAGATTAAATGGTCATGGGGAATTAAAGTTGAAAACCAACTGACTTTCAAAGAGAATAATTATCCTGAATTATCCGGGTATAATTACAAGGATCCATGAAAATGGAAGAGAGAAGGGTGAAAAACTCGAGAAAGGGATGTGACCATGAGAGCCAGGGTGCAGAGATGAGGTGTAAATAAGCCTCAACCTGCCATTGCCAGCTTTGGAAGTGGATGAAAGGATGGCCAGCCAAGGAGGGCAAGAGGCCTCCAGAAGCTGGAGAAGGAAAAACACAGATTTTTCCCTAAACATCTGGAAGGAAATATGGCCCTGCTGATACCTTGGTTTTAGCCCAGTGAGGCCCATTTTGGACTGCTGATCTTCTAAACTACATGATAATCCATGTGTGTTGTTTTAGTTCATTTTAGTTAATTTAATTTTTTTAATTTAGCTAATTTCAGTTAATGCTAAGCACATGGCAATTTGTTACAGCAGCTGGAGGAAACCCATACAGTCTACCATGGTGTTGCCCCACAGTAGACCCTCAGAAAATATTGCTTCCCTTTACTTTGTTTTTTTTTTAAGATATAAATATAATCTGGGCAAACCCACAGAGAGGGAGGAACAGAGGAAGGAGGAAAGACGGAAAAGTGGAGGGAAATGGAGGGAGAGAAGAAGAGAAGGAAGATGAAAACAGACTCATGACTTTGGAACCCTGGACAAGACTGTCAGAGGGTCATGATGTGGACATTGTTGTCTGAGGGCTTCATTCCTGAACACAAACAGGCACCGCTTCTTCTCTTTTGTCTTAGCAACTATCCCTGCAAGTGGTAAAGCATTTTGATCTGCTATCATAAAGAGTAGTGGGGTTCATTTTTTTTCTTTAATTTCCTTAGTCAAAGTTTAAAATTTCTATTATCTGCCAGACATTTGGATAGATAACAGAGATAGAGAAATGAACGTAGTCCTTGATAAAATTATTTTCCAGAAGAAAAGGCAGACCCGGGACAAATAATAATAATATAATATTATGTTATATTATATTTTCTATATATTGGGAATTAGAAAGTGGTTCAAAACAAAGAATCCTGAACTAGATTACCTGGGTTCAAAGCCTAATTTTACCCCTTAGTTGCTGTGTGACTCTGGGCAAGGTACTTAACTTCTCTGTGCCTTAGTTTTCTCATTTGTACACTATAGCCAGTAAGGTTATCTACCCTCATCAGTTTGTGAGGCCAATGAGTTAATATAAATCGAAAGGTTTAGGACAGGAACTGGCTCATAGTAGGTGTACATGCTAATCAGAATAGGAACCAGGTCATAGATAAAGCCATATTGGAAAACTGATTGACATTTCT
This sequence comes from Mellivora capensis, assembly GCA_004024625.1. Classification (NCBI taxonomy): domain Eukaryota; kingdom Metazoa; phylum Chordata; class Mammalia; order Carnivora; family Mustelidae; genus Mellivora; species Mellivora capensis. The sequence continues at coordinate 2,881 of PISX010010167.1, forward strand.
CAAGTAGTATAGTATAATAAAGAACGTTCCATGCAGAGGTGTGGTAAGTGCCAATACTAGGCATGCCAGCTGGAGAAACAGGAAGCAATTTGGCAGGGATAACAAGCTCTGGGTTGTTTTCAAGATTATGTGAAAGTGTTTTGTCTTAAAGTAGGATTGAGCTGACCAGGCATGTCCTCCTTTAGTCTGGCTAAAACAGAGCCAAAAATAATTCACTCAATGAAATCACAATTTCTGTCTAAATAGAATTAACTGTTTACTATTAAGATTTGAGTATGAATCAACTAGACTCAACCGGTAAATTTTAAAAGAAAAACAGTTCTGTAAGAATTTTAGTTAACACCATTAGGAAGATTTGGTTCACTGGCCCTTAGTCGAAGCTAGAGGCTGTACCTGCTCTAGAGTTGGTGAGATTTATGTCTATTTATGAAACCTTAGTAATTAAATTAGGGGTTTTAAATGCCAGATAAGACCTGCTTTCCCTTAAATCAAATAAAGGAGGGAGTCCTTGTATGAAATGCTCCTGGGTGAGACCAACTCTATGCCAGGCATAGAGTTGTCTGGTCTGCGCGTAAAACCCCAACCCCATGGAGACAACAGATAGAACACAACTAGATGAATAGATCTGGGGTTGAGAATTCAGTCCAACAGAAGACAATGTCCCAGTCCACACCACCTCACCCAGCCTCCCATCTCAGCCACTGCTGCTGTGAACAGTTTCCTAAGAGCTAAGCCTTATCCCACAGAATGTCCTCTGTCTCTTCACATTCTGCTGTGGGGCTTGCTCCTATGCTGCAGGAACCCAGGTTAATGTGAGGTTGAGCAGAGCTGGGAAAGATGGGGGAGCTGATGCTCCAGGGGAAGCCCTCAGTGGCACCCTCAACATGGGAAAGGGCAGCGGGTTGTATGTCCTAACTGCCTTCCTCCAGATGCACTCTTCTGAGGAACATCCCATGTGCCTTTCCGAGGTCTTGGTGGCTTAGCCCTGGCTGCCCACAGCGGTGACTTCAGTGACATGTCATTATATTGGCTCTCTTTCTCCTCCCCTGCCTCACCCTCTTACCCTTCATTCCTGCTTCCTGGGTCATCTCCCAAAGAAAACAGACTTTATCTAGCCCATTGTTTCCAGCTCTGATTCGGGGAAGCCTAAATAAGACATGCCCCATACACTAGTTCCATATTGCTGCTGTGTCAAATTCTCTCCATCTTAGTGGCTTGAGAAGTATTTTATTATCTTACAGTTCTGGGTATCAGAAGTCTACAATGGGCTGACAGAGCTGTGTTCCTTCAGCAAGCTTCAAGGGAAAATCTTTTTCCTTTGGCTCTCCAGCTCTCATAGGCCAACTCTACCCCTCAGCATGGCATCATTCCTCTATCTATCTTCAAAGCCAGCAGCATAGCATCTCCTTGTCTCTCTCTGTCTCTCTTCTTCTGTCATCATATGCCCTTCTGTTTCTGACTCCTCCTGCATCCTTTTTAGAAGGACGATTCTGATTATACCAGGCCCACCTGGGTAATCCAGGTGTTACAGAAATTAGGATGTGGACATGTTCAGGGAACCATTTCTAAGCCTACTATAACCCATGAATAACTTCTATAAGGGAAGGGAAAGGTTCCATAAGTACAGGTTCAGTCCAAAATGCCCAAGAAGCATAGAAACAACATAAGTGTCCATCAATGGAAGAGTAGATGGGGAATATGTAAGATACATATTACATATATTCCATATATAATATGTTCCATATGTCACATCATATATTTCAGTTATGGGATATTCATATATATAATCTATATAGAAAGAGAATATTATTTAGCCATGAGAAAGAAGGACATCCTGCCATTGGTGACAACATGGACAGGCTTCGAGGGCATTATAGTAGGTGAAATAAGCCAAACAGAGAAAGACAAATCCTACAAAATATCACTTATATGTGGAATCTAAAAAAAAAATCAAATTCATAGAAACAGAGAATAGGAAAGAGGTTGCCATGGGCTTGGAAGTAGAGGAGACAGGGACAGGTTGGTAAGAGGATACAAATCTTCAGCTTTAATAAGAATCAAATTTGAAGATGTTCTGTAAAACATAACAACTACGGTTGGTAGAGTGTGGTATGGTTGATGTTTGCTGGAAGGGTTGGTAATCAGATGTTCTTGCTAAAAAAATAAAAACTTAAAAAGAAAGGGATAGATATGTGGGGTGGTAGGGGCGCTAACTGACTAGATACCTAGATGGGGGTGGTAATCCTCTCACAAGGTACATACATTATATTAAAATTTTGTCAGTTATACCTCAATAAATCTAAAATTAAAAAGCATATGAATAAACAAGCAAACAAACACAACCTCCCAAAATGTCCGAGAGGGAATCATCCCATAATTACCCACATTCCTGACAGCATTTACCCATGAAACCAGGCAGATCTAAAGGGAAGACCCCACTGACAGCCAACAGGCACCTATCCAGGCCCAATGTTGTGTCAACGGAACAACTAGACTATGACCTTTTCTTGACTAGAAATAATTATCAGATCCTGCCCGGCCTTGCTGTGAAGTGGAACATTTTATTCTAACTGTGCAACTCTCAACGCTTTCTTCTCTGCCAGACATTAGACAAGATGTCAGATTTGTCATCACATCAGAAGGTTTTTATTAATTATCTTTCAGAGGCAAAGTCCTTTTTGTAATTTATTTTTTTCACACCAGGAAAATTCTTCTATTGAACTAAACGTCTATCTTGTTAAATTGTTATTTTCTGCTAAAGGTTCTCGCTTTGAAAACTTCCAGAAGAAAAGAAATCAACCTGGCAGAAGTTGGTGTTGAAGTCGAGGAATCGATAATGTTAAGCAGAATGCCACAGAACCTCACTTGGGGTAGAGAATGATATGCATCTTTTCTTTAAAATCTAACTGTCTAGGGGCGGGCGCCTGGGTGACGCAGTTGGTTAAGGTGACCAACTCTCGGTTTCGGCTCAGGTCATGATCTCCAGTCTTGGGATCGATCCCACGTTGGTCTCCATGCTCAGTGTGGAGTCCCTTGAGAACCTCTCCCTCTCCCCCTCCCTACTGAGCTCGCACGCTCTCTCTCTCTAAAATACATAAATAGGGGCGCCTGGGTGCCTCAGTGGGTTAAGCCTCTGCCTTCAGCTCAGGTCATGATCTCGGGGTCCTGGGATCGAGCCCCGCATCGGGCTCTCTGCTCGGTGGGGAGCCTGCTTCCCCCTCTCTCTCTGCCTGCTGCTCTGCCTACTTGTGATCTTTGTCTGTCAAATAAATAAATAAAATAAGCTACATAAATAGATCTTTGAAATCTAACTGCCAAATGTGTAGTTAAGATAAAAATTTGTCCAAATGCTTGCTAGCCCGAATCAGAAAGGAATTGCAATGATGGCTCTACTTGCCAATTAATCATATCCTTAAGGATTCATTCATCGATGTGAGTAGCATTTATTGAGTGGCTACTACCCGTTATTGCCAAGATACACAAAAACAAGTAAGACAAGGCCCCTACCCTTTAGGAACACAAATCACAACAGGAAAGAGTGGTATGTACATACAAACTTTAAAAACACAATTAAAAGTATAGGAACGGAGTACGTAACCTTGTAGAAATAATAAAAAGGAGAACACCGTTAGCCCGATGTTAGAGCAGTGGGAGTGAGGTCTTGGGCACATCAATTCAGTTGGTTTTGCTTGTAGGCCCTTACATTTTAAACAAAAGACGATGTACGGTGAGAAGAATCTTGGATGATCGTGATCCCTGAACTGCTTCTTCACGCTGCTACAAGTCACTACTCAGAAGGACTCAGGGGTCTCAAGACGGAGCTACCGTGCTGTTGAGGAAAAATTCCTGAAGTATTTGATAACCTTGTTTTTAAAAGGCAAGAATTCTTGAGAAGATGGAAACTAGAAAATAATTTAACTTTTCTTCTGCTTCACATTTTTGGAGGAGGAAGCAAGATAGTAATATAATGTCCAAGTGGAACACAAGGTGGCCTCAGGTTTCGAGGAGGAAATACAGGGAGGCCTTCCAGCCGTGAAGAACACCCAGGGGAGTCCTCATAAGTGTTTAACAATCGGCTCTCCAATCACAAAATGCCTTAATTTGTAACTCTTGCTAATTTCCATAGTGCAGATACTCCCATCATGGCCAATTTTGAGTTGCCAACGCGGTCACTGCGTACGGAATTGGGGAGAGATACGCACAGTTGGCTCCCATGAGCTAAGCAGCCCCAACGCAGAACTGAGCAAGCCATTTCCTAATTCGGGGTTGTGGGTGAGACCTTGCCAGCATTTTTGAAGGCTCTTTATAAATATGAACCACCAGGACACCAAGGAGAGCCTCCTTCTTTCCCATGATGACACTTTGTAATCAAGGACAGGATTATACGACATATGAGTTAAAACAGCCTGGAAAATCCTTACTAATGGAGCAAAACGGCCCACCATAATTCGGTTTTTTAGTAAGAGAAAATGCAGTGAATCCCTGATTCATGACCATGCGTTATTTAAATATTGCTTTTGATGTTTTATCCAGAATCCTAGCTCGAATGATCAGAGATAATCCTGCCTTCTGACATAATTAGGGAGCTGCTGCTTTGCTAAGCTGGAGGATAATCAATTTGACCTTGGAAGTTTGTCTGTAGTACTGCTAATGTTCAGAACGCAGATGGGGCAGCCACACGGGAGCCCCCATCGATAGTCACACATCAGCTACGGACTTTGTTCCAAGGACAAACGGGGCTCTATCCGAGAAGGTAGCGTCTGATGGCCAGCAGATCCCCTTAAGGCCACTGTATCTCTGAGATGACCTTTCGTTTATGGATTAATTGCTAACATTTAAAAATCAAGGATTTCCACCAAGTTCTTGGGTTTGAGGCAGTGCTGGGATTGCAGTCCAGCATTCTCCAGACGGGCAGAATCTTATCTCCAGACGACCGGAGTCCATGCTCCTCCCTCTTTGTCCCCCAGCAGCAAGTGCCATTTGCCTTTTATTATCTCAGTTGTGGGGTCGGTTTCCTAAATTAAAGTTAGAAGAGCTGTTTGGTTTGCCTTCATGTCTTCATATGGATTTCTCTGATACCAAGACCTCTTTGTTCGTCTACATCACCTTCCTGGCCTTCCCCAGCACTTAAGCTTCCATTCTCCATGTAGTAGTGTTCCTAGGAAAGGAGTCTCTCTTGACTGGGCTGCGGAGAAGTTGTCTTTTACAGTGAAACCACCAACACCGTAGAAAAGTCTACAGTATTCTCCTCTTGAAACCGCTTTCATATTTACTGTCTCTGGATACTGGGGAGCTGAGTCAGGCCGTTCCATGACTCAAGTTCATTTTCTGAAAGCATCGGGCCCTTCCTCTTAGCTCATTTGCTCCCAGGCACAAACTTTTTATGGTGATAAAAATGGCTTATTGCTGGTCTCCAAAGACGGAGGATATCCCCTCCCTCACCTCACCTGCAGTGTCTGGTGGACACCCGCCTCTCTAGTCTCTACGGCAGGCGGGAAGCCTCTTCAACTCGCTCCTCACTAAAGACAAACAAGAAAGGCATATGTAGATACAAATATATGAACTCATGAACCCCTCTCCGTATCATCACTGCGGTGTGGATAAACAGTCTGTTTTCTCCATCGAGCAAATATTGGCCAGGTTTTGAGCTGAGAAGAAAGAAAGCGTCTGAGCCAAGACAGTTTGAGGAGGACATTATGTGTTTTTTTCACTCATGTCTATTCAAGTCCACAAGTTCAATTACCTGAAATTTCATGAGTCAGACCTTGGGATAGTTTCATCTCAAGCTGGCTTAATGTAATAGTAAAAGTTTCTGCTAATCCTACTGCTCTTTCAAAGAAAGTTTGATTCTTCTTAGAGGAAAAAAATAGTGTTATCTCCCCCATAGTAAAATTTAAAGAAGAGATTTTCTCCAAAAATTATATGGTGTGAAGTACGGTCACATGAAGGGCCTGTATGCTAGGCTGGGAGGCTGCACCAGAGTCTCTCTAGGCAGATGTCAGCTGGAGACTTTGTTCTAGGGGCAAGTAAAGCAGAGAAGGGCACATTGTGAGGACTATGAGCCCCATTGGGCCCCTGTATTTGTTATGTGGCCAGGAAGGTAAGCCTCAAGTGGGAGGTGCTGGGGGTAGGACTAAGGTCACAGAAAACAGATTGGGGAGGAAGGAGAGTCAGGTCCCAGCTCATGTTACCAATCATCCCAGGATTTCTGACAATATCTGGGTTTAGCACTGAAAATCCCATATCCCAGGAAACTCAGTCCCAGGTACCCTAGCCCCAGAAGGAAATTGGGCCACTGGAGCAGAAAGGGTTATAGGAACTAGCAATGTATGGGCAAGGTTGGGGATAAGAGGCACAGGCATAGGACAGCACCCCAGTAACAGTGGGGCACCTTTATCTCATCTAAGCCTTAAGGTGCAGGAGGGAAGATGGTTTCCAGACCCAGCATTCGCTGAGAGGAGCTGTGACCCCCAGTAAACAGAGCAGGCTGCGGAAACTTACTCTCCTTCCATCTGAGCTCTGTCCTAGTCCACCACTGGCTCAAGCCTTCAGGCCCAGTCCCACCTACTGCCTGCTTTTGTAAATAAGATTTTATTAGAACACAGCCATGCTCACTGATTTACATACTGTCTTTGTTTTCACACGACAGTGGCCGAGTTGAGTGTTTTGTAACAGAGACCTTATGGCCTACAAAGCCTAAAATATGTATTAGCTGTCCCTTTAGGAAAATATTGCAGACCCCTGTGCTAGAGGGCAAGAGAGAAAAGGATAGGGAGCAGATCAGGAAGGGCCAAAGAAGCTTCTCAGCCACTCCTTGCCTGTGATGCCAGTCAAAAAGATCGAGAACTACTGGGAGAATCTAGGCCAACATGTTGAAAATAGGCATGCCCCACAACTGCAGTGAGTATAAACAAAACCATGAGCTTCTTAAGCAGCTTCCCGTGAACCAGCCCTTTTTGAATTAGGCTCCTGCAGAGAAGGTGCAATTGTGGAAAGATGGGATTTAAGAAGCCCAGAGGCACTCAGCCTCCTCATGATATTTTTTTGGGTCAATTTTCTGTAAGTTCAATATTGACAAAAAAAAAATTTTTTTTTAACTTCCAGAGAAAATAATAAACAGGAAGGATGTAGACGTTTAGTTTTTTGGGATAAAGAAGAACTAAATGTTACATAGTAATTAACAATACCCGTGTGACAAATATTAAATGAGCACCTACTAACTGCCAGTTCTGCGTTTGACCCAGGAAATGACATAATAAGCAAAACATACATTTTTCTGCCCTTAGGGAACTTAATTCCAGGAGAGGGGGTACCAATGAACAAATAAATAAATACAGAGGCTCTTTTCAGAGGGATAGACGTAGAGAAATGAAAACCGAATGATGGGGTAGGAGGAAGGGCATTCAACGGGGAATGGGAGAGTGTCTTTAGTGAGGAGAATGCTGAGTGGTTGGTCACTCCAGGGTCATGCAAGAGCTTTTGAGTGTGGGAGGCACAGGGAGCAGGAAGCACAAAGGCAAGGCTTTGCTGCGCGGATATGCCCCGCACTGGGAGGAGGGTGGCTGGGGGGGCAGCATGGCGGATGAGACCGGAGTTAGGAGAGGCCTTCTGGCCTATGCTGCTGCACACAAAACAGTTAACCTAGCAGACCTGGGACTACAGCCTTGCAATGGCCTGCTTGCAGCTTTGGCCTTTAACGGACATCTGGGAACATGGATTTTGGGAGGGCCTCCGCTACTCTAACTGATAAGGCTGTCTCACTGTGCCTAAAGTTTTTGCACAAATATGGTGGTTTATGCTGAGCACCTTCTTCCTTCTGGGAGCCTGGATCTTTGCCCCATACCAGACGGAAGCTAGGTGTGTCTGTGACCAGCCCCTAGTGGAACCCTGAGCCCTGAGTCTCTAATGAGCCTTCCTGGCTGACGACATGTCACACATGTAGCCACAGCTCATTACTAGAGTGATAAAGCATGTCCTCTACTGGGAGAAGAGACTTCTGCCTCGATTTCCCCAGACTTCACCCCCTGACCCTTCTCCCTTTGCGGATTTTTCTCTGCATCTTCTCCCGCAATAAATCTTAGCCACGAGTACAACTACATCCTGAGTCTTACAGGTTCTTTTAGCAAATCACTGAGCCTGGAGGTGGTCTTGGGGACCTAACGCAAATAGCAGATCTGTATTTCATTTATTTTCTCGGTGCCAAAACCCAGGCGAAGCACTTTCCGTGGTCTTTCCCATGTAAGCCTCGCCACACTCTGAGATTGGCAACCACCCTTCCCATCCTCATCACCACCATTTTACCGGTGAATTCAACAAGATCCCATTTCCGTACCTCGCTGGAGGTTACCTAGCTGAGCCTGATGGAAAATCCAAGTAGACTAACTCCCAAGCCTCTGATTTGCCCTCTGGGCTCACCTGCAGCAAATGCCCAGCTGCAGGAAACTCAGGGATATTTCTGCATATTTGTTCGACTGCCACCACAATGGGCTGGCCATTTGAAGGATGTAATCTCTTTTCTCATGAGATATTCCAGCAAAGCTCATTGAAGTTCTACCTCCTAATCTTGATAGTGAATTTGAGCCTTTGTTGTAAGAAAGACTATTAAGATTTGGCAATAAGATTTTTCAAGGGTGATAAATATCCCTTTAAAGGCGTTGCGTATCCATTGACTGAATAACTCTGTCCTAAAAATGAAAGTCACACTTGGAGAATGGAAGGGTGGGTTATGAAAATGCAAATTGGAATGACTTTATTGGCTGAGTTGAATTCAGCTCGTCTCGTCACAAAGAAATATGAGTTGAGGAGCCCCCCCCCCGTCAGCCAAGTCTGAGGCATTAATGGAACACATGGATTTGACATCAGTGCCCTCATAATAGAGTGTGATGTCTGCTTTTCAAAGTCAGCAGCAGAAAATGCTGAAATGCTATCATTTCCATTATCCTGGAACTTATTTGTATTATTTTGAAAAAAAAAAATCTCTTTATGCCTGAATTCATTTGTCATCACTATTCCTCAAAGTGGGTTACATATACCACGGTGGTATGAGATAATTTTAAGTGGTATCCTCAGAGGACAGATGAACATTTTTTTGTATTTTAATAATTATATCTTTATTTTAAAGCTTACCTCCTATTGATAGTAAGCAATATTGATTTTCTCCGTAGGGTAATGATAGAAAATTTCTTTTCTAAATATATCAGTGACAAACAGTAAACTGATCTAAATAAAAGTAAACACTAAAGACAATGTGGTTCCATTAAAAAAAGAATTCTATAGAAGATTGAAGTTGGAGAAAATCCTGAACTGGGTAATTTGTCTGGGAAGGTATACAGACAGGAATTTCAACTAGAGGTAGAGGGAATGGTATGAGGATAGACATAGGTCAGAAACACAAGAAAATAAAGCCATACTATCTTTTAGATGTGTGGTTCTCAGTATGGTCTCTGACCCAATACCTTTTGTGTGACCTGGGAGCTTGTTAGAAATGCAGATTCTTGGGTCCCAATTCAGACCCTCTGAGTCGGAAGCTCTGGAGGTGGGACCCGGCCATCTGTGTTCCACTTCTGGGTGACGCCAATGCCCAGTCAAGTTTGAGAACCACGGTGTGAAATGATTTGCCATTCAATCACTCATTTATTCAATAAACACAAATGAAGCATCCTCCCCAGCCAACGCTCGTATCTGTACTCAAAGCCCCAGAAAGGCGCAAAGGAAGAAAACGTTTCCAACATTTTATTAAAGACGCCTGACATATGCCATGAGTGAATCATGGCAAGTGCGGAGGAGTGGGGCTCTGAGCGAATGAGGCTCCGCTCAGGCCTCCAAGCGCGATCCCCCGGAGTGTTTGCAGGGGACACTTCCTGGTGTGACCAAGACATATATTTATTTTATCGTCATAGACTGATAGAGCTGATGAAACTCTGGCCAAGAATTAAATGTCCCCTGTCTGCTGGAGGCAAGCATGCATATAGATTGGTCTTCACAGCAAGGCAGCTCCGGCCACCTCCTGTGTGTGAGCCGAGACCTTCTGAGCTGAGAAAGTTCTATCCGGACACCCGGGGTGAGGAGGCCAGTGGTCTGCTCTGCCATGGCACAGCGTTTCCCCGCAATCTGGGATGCGAGGGTTATACACAGCCACCGCCCCTTGTGGGTCAGCTAACCAGCAGTGGGAGCAGTAATGATAGAGCAAGAGTAAGGGCAGAAAGGGAACCGTTTCGTCTGATTGAGGGGTACGGGGCTGGATTCACTATCCCCGGAAAATCGGCAGTGGCTTTAGATGCAGGTCCTGCATCTCAAGGTGGGGCAGCTCTTGATTTTAAATCCAGGTGCCATGGGACCTTGTAAAGAGAAAGGGACTGAAATCTACATGGTGCCGCGCTTGCTCTGTGACTGTCTGGAGGAGCATGAATTGGTTCAGACTCGCTCGAGTTTGCCGCTGTCCAACACCGAAGCCCGTGGGCCCATAGGATGTGCCGTAGGTACACAGGGTACCCTGGATCTCAGAGACTCGGGACGAAAAATTACTGTGAAATATTTTATGTGTAACTTTTATATTGTTCACGTGTTAAAACGATACTACCACGGACACAACAGGTGAAAGACGACGTGTTAGAACTAATGCTAACTATTGCTTTTTACTTCTATTCATGCGGCCACCAGAAAATGTTCAAGGATGCCCGTGACTCAGATGACATTCCCCTCGTGGGTGTGTCTCCAGACCTGGAGTCTGTTCACTTTTTCTTAAAAGGCCAGGTAATAAATATTTTAGGTTTTGTGGACCAAGAGTCAAAATTGAGGACATTATATAGATACTTACAAAAGCATTTAAAATGGGCCCATTTAAAAATGTAAAAACTACTCTCAGCGTGTGGCGGTATACGGAAGTGTGGCAGGCTGGGTGTGACCCACCAGGTCACTGTTTGCCGAGCTCTGCTCCAGAGGACGATGGACCTCAAAACATCTAACTTTCGGCCCCGTGGCCCCAGCAGTCCACCCAGTGGGGCCGACTGGGTGAGTGCACGTCCACTGGGTGAGCGACAGCCATGAGATCCCAGGCTGGCCAGCTGCAAAGAGGCGAGGTGGGACTTGAAACCAGGGGACTCCAAAGTTCACGTTCTTAATCGCCATGCTTCACTGATGAAAGGTGCCTTTTGATTTTCTTTTCTCTGTGTTTTGGGGAAGCTTTCTCATGTCTGTACGAGAGTGTCAGGCAGCCCTGACACCATGCATGGCCCCAAACAGGAGCTCTTTGGATGGAGAAACAAAAGGAATGCCTGAGTGGCTCTGGCTTCGTGGTGGTTTTGAAATCTCTCTCTCGCCTCTCTCCTTGGGCACTGCAGACCCAGGACAAAGTAACCGTCCATCAGGCCTCTGGGGCCAGCCTCTGCTTTTCATGCACCAGGTTCTGCCTTTAAATTCATTTGAAAGCTATGTGCAGCCCTCCAGGTTGGGGGGAGGGGGCACAAAAAAGGCCCCCAGGGGTCTAGTGGCAAGAATTGCATCCAGTGCATCAAGAGTTAAGCCTCTGATACCAAGGGTTATTAGTATCAGAAATACAAGGCAGTCATATCCTGCCTTCTGAAAGCAGACCAGCTGGCTAGCACCGAATTGAGAAAATTATTATTTATTAAAAATGAGATAGTCACGGGCCAGTGACTAATCCCGACTGGGTTCAGAGACAATCCCCCACCTACGAGGTGAGGAGTACACTTCTTGAGAAAGGTGCTTTGTTAAATACAAAATGGCAAAAGCGTTGTTATTCATCTGCTCTAGGCTCCAGTGTTGTATCTTTCCACGTTATAATGGCACTAAGTGTGAAAAGACCCTCACCGCGGTCACAGCCCATTTTATCTCCTAAGTAGCCCCTGTGTTGTGTGGTTTGCTTGTGTGGAGCTGGGCCTTCCTGGAAGCCTTGCTTCTGACTCAGGTGTCCCCTGACTATGGGCATAGGGTGAATGGAAGATAGGTTCTTTTTTTTTTTTTTTTTAAGATTTTTATTTATTTGACACAGAGAGAGATCACAAGTAGGCAGAGAGAGAGGGGGAAGCAGGTTCCCAGCTGAGCAGAGAGCCCGATGTGGGGCTCCATCCCAGGACCCTGAGATCATGACCTGGGCCAAAGGCAGAGGCTTAACCCACGGAGCCACCCAGGCGCTCCTGGAAGACAGGAGATGCCGTGGTGTTACGCTCTTCCCTGCACACGGGGAAGGAGCAGATGGAGTCACTTCCCATCTCCCTCGATTGCAACAGCAACACAAGTCCCTCGAGTGGTTAATAGAAGGCCACTATGTAACTGTTTCCTTATTTTTACTTTTATGCAATGGTAGTAGTTGAAAGAGTATTAGATTCATATGTTTCACTGTGAATCTTGCATATAACTTACAAATCTAATTATAACTGTGAGTAGTGACAGCAGACTTCACACAGCCCATAGATATATTTAGTAGACCGCGTTTTGTCATTCTCATCTGGATTTTTGTAACCGCGTTGAGAGAGCCATGACGAGGAGGGGAGGAAGAGGAGGTGGAAATTTACACCTAAGTATCTGTTTTCTCTAAAGCACTTGAAACTATAAGAACGATAATCCATTAATCAGGGTCGAAAATCACACTCTAGATATCACGAAACCTGTTTTCTAACTGGTTTCATGTTCATAATTAACGGCTAAAATTCTGCCATTTAGGAGGAATTAAAATAAACAGTAGTTTAATGAGATTTCACCAGACCACTTGCAAGCACTCAATCAAATCTTATTTTCAATATGTGAAAAATGTCTCCTTGACTCTTAATGCATTTAGGGTCAACATTAACATCTTCATACATAAAAGATTCCATTCTGCTTTTAAAGAAGAGGTAATTATAAGATAAGGGTCACAGAGACGGTCTAGGTTTTGTGTAACTTCTATTCTAATTAATTTATCATATGTGGGGTTTTGCTTTGGCTTCTGAGTGTTGATCTTTTATAGGTACCACGTTCCATGTGATAATGGGTTTTATTTCTTCAAAAGGTCATCCTTGATACAATTTCACTGTTAACAGAGAGAACCTAGGAGCATGGGTGTTCCTATATGTCATTGCATCGTGAAAAGTCATTCAGCAGAGTTCTGGGTCTTTTTTGCCCTTAGATGTTATTTAAAAACCAAGGGTCCAAGGCATTTGAACAAAAGGTGAGAAATTCAATTAATCGTTGGAAGGTTGTCTTCGCCAGGCCAGCCCCACGGAAGCATATGGACCAACAGAAATATGTGTAGGTGAAGATATGTTTCCTCTTTTCCCCTTTTGTTTCAAAAGCGAGATGACCTGGATCTGATTGTTATTTTATCTTGTATTTATTTGTGGCTCATTTTTCTTAGGGCAGTAGGACCCACAGCGGGAGTCCTCAGCCTTTTGATCATCGGGAAACCTTTGTGTTGTTGTTTGAGCTGTTTCCTTTTGATGCCTCTTGGTCTTTGAAAACTTTCCTCCTTCCAAGCAAACTGCACTTCTTCCTTAATAATCACTTCATCTCCTAAGGCCTCCCCACCTTGCCACTTTAAGAAAACAAATCAAAGACATCCTTCATTGTCAAATAGAAGCATCTTCGATAACCAAGCAGAGGTGCTAAAATTCTGACTCAAAGCAGAGAAATTTGAAGTTGACCTAGCCCAGGATAAATATGGGATTTCAGTCGACTTCTGGAACACTGACGATTTGCAAATCACAACCACTGTCCCTCACAGGGCTGCTCCAAACCACCGTACACGCGGATCACCAGGGACCTTGTTAAAATGCAGATTCTGATTCGGTGGGTCTGAGGAGGACCTGAGAGTCTGCTTTTCTGATGAGCTCCCAGGTGACGCTGATGCTCCTCGTGCACAGACTTTGAGAAGAAAATACTCTGCTAAGCAGCAGGGATATAGCACTGAAGGAAACCGACGTGGTCCCTGTTCAAGGGACTGTTGAGCTAGGAAGACGCTGAACAGGTAAGAGCACAAAGAAATGTGGCGTTGTGCTATGATGAGTGTTAGGAAAAGAGAGAGCACACACTCTCATCTTCTCTGGCTCCCTGCCCCTCACTCATGCACAAGAAACTCTGTTGCTTGAATTTGTTCCAGAATGTTCACTGTGCCAGGCGCCGTGCCTGAGGCAAGCCATGCTGCTCGCTGCTCCTGGGGACGGCAGAGGACAGCAGGAGAGAAAAGAGGCTAACTTCCATAATTACCACTCAGGATTCTGGGGGACGTGCGTTCTCGCAGAGCCCAGCACAGGGTCTCGCGGAACTGGCCTCCCAGGAAACACTTCTGAATGAACAAATGGCCGGAGGAGTCAACAAGCAGGAAGGCCAAGAGCATCCTCCCTAGTGAATCAGAAAAGGTATAGCACAGTGGCTCTGCCTAGCACGATGTGCAGACCGAGTGGGGCATGGACTTGGCCCTGCTACCATCCGGCTCTCAGAAACTTTCTTCTCTTCTTCTGGGTTAAAAAATGTTAATAATAACATTTTCCTTATGGGATTGTTGTGGGGATGAAATGGGCTTACTCCGGGCCTGGTGAACGGTAAATATTCAGTACGTGATAATGCTGGTTACTCCTGCCATCATCTTCATTGTTATCTTTCTAACAATTACTACGGAAGTGGCGTGTGAATGGGCCCTCGATGGAGGTGAAACATTGTGACACATGGAGATGGTAAGAAAAGTTCTGCAGAGAAAACAAGTCTTTAAGAACCAGATTATTGCTTTACACATTCAATAAATACGCCACTGGTTATTTGTGCTTGCCAGGGAATTAGGTGAAGATTAATTAATATTTATAAAGTATTTTGATATCCATGTAATATCTAGTAAGCAATTAGTTCTGTAACACAAAGCCAAATCCTTTTACATACCAAACAATGTAAAACAAACCAAATACAGCTGTGTAAGAACGGACAGAATCTCATTAAGTCCTGTTGTAGGAAAGAAGCAGCCAGTTGGATTTTTTTTTTCCCCTTTTAGTAATTTTCTTGCTGATTTTCTCTGGCTTCCTACTGCATTTTCCTGCCTTACCCCCTGCAGCCCCAAATCAAATTATTTCCTCTCAGGTAGCGGTGGAAACAGAAGTGGGAGGCAGGCAAATGCAGTGCCGGCCCCTCCTCCCTGGGAGGTGTTCGGAGCCCAAGAGTGTAAATGGTTTAACAGGGAGGCAGACAGGGTTCCTGAAGTGCTTATTTCCATATCCATCATCCCAGTCAGGTGGTGTTAAAGGCCCTGTGTTTCCTTACACTAGATCTGCACTGGGAAGAATTTTGGGGAAGGGAAGGGGGGTAGTGGGGTTAGGGGGTGGATGAAGAGGAAAGTTAAGTGGTAAGAAAAGGCTGGCTCCTCGTTGGGGGACTGGAGGCACTATCTCGGGCTGGGCCCAGGCCACAGGGGCACCTACCTTGCCAAGGGTAGGTGGGCAGAGTAGCCTGGACTCTTTCTTCTAACCATTTTCCACAGACTAGTCTTACTTAGGGACGACACGTTGCCAGGCATCCATAAATCTCTATCCCCATCTTTTTCTAAAGTTTCCTACCCTGTGTTCACTGTGGAAGTTTCCGATCCATGAAACTTTGTGTAAAGCCTAGTCTGCAAAATGCATGGGAAAGCGGTTACCGTGGAGGAAGCAGACGTCAGGGGTCCCGCTTCCTAACTCCCACCCTTTTCCCAGGTGCAGCTCCAGAGATGGCTGGGAGTTGACCCTGAAAGTGTATTCCTAGTGCAAACCTTTCCAGTCAGTTACAAACGAGCCAACCTACCAGCCTACACCCATCCAGAAAACACATCCTCTCCAGCTTCTCAAGCTAGGATGACCACTGTCTCCGTCTGGGACCGGGGAGTTCCGGGGACTTGGCACCTTCCATGCTAGAAATGGGACAAACCAGGATGTCGGCCCTCTGCTCCCGTCCTGTCTCCTGAGGCACAGGACTCCATCTCTACCAGGGGGACGACTCTGATCGTGAACAAACGGGAAGTCCTGGCCGCATGTCCTGTCCACGCTGCACACGACCATCCCTGCCCCATAAATTCTCAGTCATTTTCCCTTTCCCCATTATTGTGCTGTTCAAATAACCCCACTGAGATCTGGCTTAGTCTCTCAAAGCTGAGGATCTTGGAAAAACAGATTTTAGACTCAATCCTCCCTGGAAGTTCCCAGTCCTACCTCAGTTTCCCTACAGCGGGGGCTGTTTTGTGAAGCCGAAGACAAGAGCTCACAAATGGCCCCAAAGGACGCTGGCCTCGCTCTGTCTGCTGACGACCCAACTCTGCAGTGCACTGCTGGGAAGAGTGGGGTCTATTCCTCGTTCCACCCGCACTTCAAGCTCGGGACTTACGTCACCACCTCATCACGAAAATCATCACATGGCCCCTTCCCAACCATCTGCTAAGGCTCATCGCGTGGAAACCCTGGCGCCGTCTCCCTCCGTCTGGCTTGCAGACCCTTGATGACCCCTTTGTATCCTTGGAGACTACAGCTGTCTCTGGAGCCAGTAACCAAAGCCCTCTTGTGGCTGAACAACAAATTCTTACCCAAAACAGTAAAGATGAAGACATCTGATTTAGAAAGGATTAAGGCACTATCTGCTTAGAAAATGACAACCTTTCCCTGCCCTATCCTAAAAGCCCAAAAAGCATATTTTACTAAATTAACATTTTTTAAAAAGAAATTAGCACCAGCAGAGCAAGGCTGAGGCTGTGTTGCCTGGATGAGATATGAGCCAAATGTGTCCGCGGACAGAAATAACCCCTACTTTATCATCAGGCAGAGGGTAAGCAGAACATGCCAGGGGCTTGATGAATCATTCCAAAACCAGCCATGTGGCATTTTTCTGTAATTAGCTCAATTTCGCATTCTTAGTACCTTTCCCAAGTCCCCTGAGAATCAACTGTTGTCGCTCTCAGCATCTCCAGCTGTTGAAACTGAAACCCACCTCACTTTCCTGTGGTCAGTGTTTGCTAATGCCTCATTTTAACCCCATTTAGATGTGTATGCTCAATCCGAAATGATCTAGGGTACCTGCCAAAGTGTTTCACCAGCAAATCCACCTAGTCACTTAAAAATCAAAAAAGCTTATGGAACAAATTGCCACATTCAGTAATTTACAGGCACTTTTCATTGTATGAGGCAATTTAAAATTACTGGAGCACTTCACCTTTTTCTTCCCCCCCCATAAGTGCTTCAATCTGGAAGTTATTGGGATTCTATTCCTGAAACGAGAAATATAATTTAACTTTTCTGGAGGACTTTTTTATACATATTACATATAATAGAAGCACCTATTTGCAAAGAGATTGGGGTTCTGATCATGTGAGGCATGGAACAATTTAAAATTACTAAAATGTTTAAAATTTTATCAATGCTTTACGTTTGGGATTGAATTTGAGATTGTATGTAGAAAATAAAAACCACACGACCATTTTATATCTTTGTCCCCCACTCATTATTAAAATCAGAATTTCAGCGTGAGTGGTTTTAGCCTCCTGCCACATAGAAGACATTGCTGTTGTAAAGTAAGTCTGACTTTATGCAAAAGCAACCCTCTGATTTTGGGTTTTCTTTGGCTCCAGTGTGTCTATTTATAGCAAAGTAATTCAGAATCAGAATCACCTCTCCCTTAGCAGACAAGGCATCTTGAAAATATTTGCTAAAATTGCTTAGATCCAGGAGAAATAGGA
The DNA here is from genome assembly GCA_004024625.1 of Mellivora capensis. Lineage (NCBI taxonomy): Eukaryota > Metazoa > Chordata > Mammalia > Carnivora > Mustelidae > Mellivora > Mellivora capensis. Next base: position 20,555 of record PISX010010167.1, read on the forward strand.
CAAGAAGATTTTAGCTCTCACTACTCACTAAATTCAAAATTGGATCAAAACCACTTCTCAGTTAATGAGAAGTTTTTCTATCATTTTGTTTTTTGAAGTGAGAAAAAAAATGAGTTCCTTTGTTCCTAGAAAGTGAGACATTATTTAAGGAAGGCATAACACAAAGTATGCTCCCAGCATTTTCCTGTTAAATTCTGGTCGTGAAAACAGAATCACAGAGGGCGGGCTAGAGAGCTGAGAGCCCCTTTGCTGCTCCGCAGGATTCGGTGAGACGCATCTGGGCTGTCTGAGCATTTTCTGATATTTACTGACTAAAACTGTAGATGACAACCCCTTCGGAAAGAAGACAGTCCTTTATCCCTGACAATTTTTTTTTTTTGCTATATTTTTATAGTGACAATTTCAAAGAAACACCGAAGTGGAGATCATCATGTGATGAACCTCTCTGTATCCATCACCGGCTCTTAATACCACACTCACGGCTACCCTGGCTTCAACGGAACATCCATCCACTTCCCGGGTTGTCTTACAGAAAATCCCAAACATCAGACCATTCATCTGTAAATATTTATAACGTGCATGTAAAAGATGGAAAGTTTTTTTCCCCCAACACAAGCATGATACATTACTGCACCTGAATAAAAGTAGCAAGAATCTCTAAAAGTCACCAGATATCCAATCTGTGTTTATAGTTCCTTGACTACCTTATAATTTTCATGGCTCGTTTTTTCATCAGAATCCAAATTAGAACAAAACATTATGACGAATTGCTCTCTTACATGTTTCTTAATTCATAGAGCTCCTATTTATATAAATACATATATAAAACATATAAACATATATAGGATATATATACACTATATATGTGTATATATATGTATATAACACACACACACACGTATGTATTTGTCTTTGTAACTTTTCACCGAAGCACCTGGACGGTTTTCACAGTGTTAGTCTGGCTGATTGCCAACACAGTGGCGTCACTACACGGTCACCCAGGTACTGTGTTTCCTATAAGTAGGTAGTTATGTCCCGGCAGACATGATCAGATGCAGGTTGGATATTTTTGGCTCAAAACAACTTGACAGGAGTTCGTGTGGCTTTCCTTCAGGAAATACAAATGTCTGTTGGTCTCCCTTTTTATGACAGTAGCAACCATTGATGGCCATTGCCTAGATCCGCTCATTAAGTAAGGGTTGCAAATCCATGATATTCTATCATTCTATCTGTATCTATCATTCTAACTGTAAAGAGAAACTCCTTTCATCAACTATGCAATTTTCTTGACCTGGAATTCTAAAAGGAAAGGCAAGATTATGTGTTTGGTTGTTTCCCTTCATTTACCAGTTTCTAAAATAATAAGTTGGTTTCTAACATCTGTGAAAAGTGACCAGTTCGTAGTATTGCTTTCCCTATCACTGTGAACTTGGGGGTTTAAACCTAACTCATGTGTTTCAACCCAGTGAAATTACTGATTTTGATTTAGTGCTCAGATTATTTCATCTTTGACCTATAAAGGCTCGTGTCTCTAAATGATGACCCTAATAGCATCCAATAACTTCCTTGTGTCTTGATATGACAAGATTTTACAGATTTATCTGGCACAATTCCTGCCTCAGACAGGAAATCAACCATTTTCCCAAGGAGGTTTTGTTGCTTTTCCAGGGAAATGGTAATTAAACACTATACCCTGTTTGCTAAGGAAGCTTGTATTATTGGGTTGGTCACTGTTTCTAGGCCTTCTTAATGGCCAGAGATGGAATATATGAATGTTTAAGATAAAATACATAATAAATTCATATTAACAATGCTACTTCCCATTCTGAACTATAACATATTTAATTAACCTCACTGATCTTACATCTGTATCTTCTTTCTCCCACACTTTAACATTCTGATTCTCCTCAGAACCAATAAAATTACTCATTTGCTTTACCTCTCAATATACACAACCGTATCAATGTTCCTTCCAACAATGGTCTTACTGAAAACAGGATTTTTCCCTTTCCTTTCCTTCTTTTTTTTTTTTTTTTTTTTTTTTTTAAATCACAGTTAAAGTGTATCCCACTAATGGATGCCGTCAAATTACTGTGTTTTAAATTCATTGGGGATCGTTCCTCTCTGGGGGTTATGCCATTTTTCAAGTACACATTTAAGTTCAATTATTTCTCTGACTTTTGGATTTTATAATCGCCTTTTTATTTAGTTTCATTCTCTAACTTACAAAATAAGGTTTATTCAAAAAAGTCTATTTTTTCCCCTGCATTTTTTTGTTCCCTTGTACTTTCTCCATACTTCTCAGCTTGGGTAACGTTTGGGCACATTATTTTTTCAAGGCCGGGCCATTGCAGTGTTTTCAGTTGTACACGCTCTTCCTGGCCTTACCCTGTCCTTACTGGGTGGTGAGGTCTGTTCCTCTCTCACCTCACTTGAACCTGGGTGGGCCTTATAACTGTCTCAAAAAAGCAGAACGTGGCAAAGTGGCACTCTGGGACGTCTGAGACAAATCATAAAAGGTAATACAGTTTGACCTGCCTCGCTCTTTGGAAAGCCACCTTAAGGCTCTGAGTTAGGATGTAAAAAAGCCAGCTACCTGGAAATCTGTGGGCTGGAGAGACCACAGAGAGAAAGGGAAATGCCCGGGGAGCCCTGGCTCTTCCTTTCCCAACCCCGGTGGCTTGAGTCTTCCCACTCCAGACCAAGACACGAGTGAGCAAGATTTTGGGGGATCCAGATGATTCAACCGCAAACATGGGCAAGACCCACCCAGCTGAGCCTAGTCAGCCCCAGATTGGGAGAGAGAATCATAAAATAGCATTGCTACCTAAAGCCACTAATTTTGTTCAACAGAAATCGATGACTGGAACAGGAACTTTTAATAGTATGGTTCGACCTACCTTAAGCAAATAAAAGTAAATTTGTATATAAACGTGTATCCATCTCCTTCTGTAGATAGGCAGTCACATACTATACACTTTTCTCTACCTTATTTTTTTTCCCCTGAATGTTATATCTGGAGATTATTCCAAAATAGTCTCTAGCCATACTCCTGATTCCTTTTCAGAGACGCATAACACTCATGTGGTCATTCCATTGCTCATTCAACCAGTGCCCTTTTGACAGACATGGGGGGGGGGCGGTACTTCAAGTTTTGTTTGTTTGTAAATATGGCTGTAATGAATAACCCAGGTTCTCTTTTGATCCTTGGCCACATCACTTTTTCTAACCGGGTGAGGCTAATGTATCTAGAAGGTCAAATGAGTTCATTCATACAAAGCCCTTGGATCAGTGCCTGCTGCAGAGTAGACACTCAAAACACAGTAGCTATCGAATCACCAAGGAAAACCCCTTTCCTTCTGGGGGTGGGAGCCAAGTCAGTGGGCAGCATGGTTCTCACATCAGTGGAGCTGAGAACTCCAGGATCACACAGCACAGATGGCCTGAAGGGAAACACACTCACTGGAAACCTTGTTCCTCCCAGTTCATGAAATAATTTCCTCCCACCTGGCTCCTTGCCTCTCTAGACCCTACTGTTCATTCAGCATTCAGGGCAACCACTTCTTCTGTCCATGACCACCGCTAACCCCCAGGCAGGGTCAGAGCCCTCTGTTATTCAAGGCTACAGAATATTGTTCTCCCTCATTCGGGGCACTTACTTATGTTTGCAGTTCAGATATCTAGGAATGGAATTACTTGGTGAGGGTCTCCCTCCCCTCCTAGACAGCAAGCTCCATGACCATCTCTGCTCACTGACATGAGCTCAGGATCCAACCCCGTCCCTGGCATATCAAGTCACTTGAGAATCAGGTACAGAAAGAAGGAATGCAGGGAAGACACGCTTTCCCCTGCACCCGGAACCAGCCCAGGTCAAAGTCACAGAGGCTGTGTAGGCCAACTCCAGGCCTGGGAAATTTAGTCATCTACCTTGTGTTGCTTCCTCATTATATAAATTTTTAGAGTAGCCTTATGCCAACACCATAAAGGTAATTTCCTCTTGGAAAGGACACTTACTCATTTGCTTTAAACAGTCATTAATGTTCAAAATTTCCCTTCAGAATTTCATGTCAATGATCCTATGGGGAATTTGAAAGTAAAACCAGATAAATAATGATGTGGGGGAAAATGTCAGATGAGAATGTGAATGCATTACAGACTTTCAACTAATATTGTTTCTGTCAAAGTTCAGGGATTAAATAGTCATCAGTTTGCAACCTTCCACCAGAGCCCATTCCTCCCTGACTGCAGCCGGTTTCCGGCTTGCCAAGAATGATTGTTTCTGCCATAATTGATGGCTTTATCTAATGAGGAGATCATAATCTAAAAGTCACAAGGCTTGCCCCTCATCCGGAGAAGTAGGTCCCACCGACTCACTGGGAGGAACTGTGCAGGAGAAGGGCAGTCTTCTTTGTAGGAATGAAGATAATCTCTCAAGCCTGCAGCCAAACATTAGTGCTTATGGTCCAATAAAGTGGTGATGTATTTCTGTTCAGAGTCACACCCAGAAAATCTGGGCCAGAAGTATGTCTACCTTATTAAAGATTGTCTTTTTAGATGAATCTCTCAGATAAAGTGTGAGTCTCACATTTACTCACCCATTTTGGGGAGGGGACCCCTTCTTTATTAAGATTTACTTTTTTACTTACTTATTTTAGAGAGAAAGAGAGCACGAGTAGCATAGGGAGAGGATCTCAAGCGGACTCTGAGCTGACCATGGAATGGACTAGGGGCCTGATCCCAGAATCAGGAGATCATGACCTGAACCAGAATCAAGAGTTGGGTGCTTAACCAACTGAGCCACCCAGGCGCCCCAGGAGGGGACCCATTCTAAATTGTTCACCTCCATACTCTCAATGCCTATCACAGACCTGTCATCTAGTAGATGATCAATAAATATTTGTTGAATGAGTGAATGCATGGTTTATTTCCATATCCTGGGACCCCCAGGAGTAACTGCAGTACAGTGCCACAAGTAGGATGCCTGGGTTCACATCCTGCCTCCATCATTAACTAGTTACAAGACCCTGGAGAAATTACTTCACTTCTCTGTGCCTCAGTTTCATTATCTATAGAATGGGCATAAAATAGCTCCTACCTCATAGGGTTGTACGGATTAAGTGTACTAACAGCCAGGAAGCATTTAGAATAATGCCTTATGCATTATGACAGTGCAACAACAGAGCTCCTGCTGCTGGGTTTTTGTTATTTTTTTGTAATGATTACAAGTGTGTACACGTACTAAATACCCAACATGGACCAGGTCCTGTGCTTGGGGCTTTATAGACATTCTTAACTGTTTCAAATCTGTGGTGTTATTGTTGTTATTGTCATTTTAATGAGGAGTGGTATAAACAAACCAGTGATATTTCCAACAATATCTTACGTAATCCTCCCCACGTTCCTGCACAGTCGATACAAACAACCTTCTTTTAAAAATCAAGAAATAGAAGTTGGTGCTGTATTCCCATAACTGATCCATATAGGGCAGAGTCAGGATGGTCCTCTGGCCCATCCGACCACCTTGTGCTCTCTGAGATCTTCCACAGACCATTTTTAACACTAGCCCGTCTCTCTGCCTGTCGGCCCCACATTCTGCTCTACTCTTGCTATTCCCATGGCAATATTCCCATACTTCGGAAATACTACGTGATTGACTTATCACTTGTATTATTTGCCCCCCCCCCCATGAGAATGGCAGCTATAAGCATAGGATCTCTGCCCTTTTTGTAGCATGATGTGTTCCAAGTGCCTAAAATGTGCTTGGTACATCAAGGGCGCTCCGTAACTACTGAGGAAGAAAGAACAGAGTGAGAGGAGAGAGGAGAAGGGAGGGTACCCAACTCCTCCAATGCCTCCTTGGGTGCTTTCTGGTCCTCGCCCAGTGGCTTTTCCTTCTGGCGACTCTGACGCCGTTCATGTCTTATTTGCCTCCGTCTCCCGGGGCCACCATCCAATACAGTGTAGCTGGAGATAGAGAGATTGAGGAGGCAGTCAAAGAGGCAACAGTCTCATCCCCAGACAGGAACAACTCTGACACAGGAGACGGGGGATCAGGAGAATGCAGACAGTTTGAAGGTTTTAGCAGAATGAAAGAAATAAGACTTCATAAGACCTTAGTACCTTGCTCCTCACATATTAACTCCAAAATATGCTGATTGAGAAGTCTCAAGTGTGTGAGACTTGAATCTGTATCACTATCCCTGGCTGGTGGCTATAAAGGTTCAATGCTTCTTTTCTGGAAAGTTACCTGAAACATACCTTCATTCTTAGCAGGATAAAATATGTTATCCGATTAATTTAGATCAATTAATTGATTGTTTTTGTAATTATGGGATTACTCATCTAGCAATCAGAAGATTACTTTGAGGCAATAAAAACATCGTACATAATGAAACCCAGCCAGTCTCCGTGCGGAAAGTACTTTCCTCCCCCCGACCCCCGCCCCCTGCCATGAGAGTCAATCTTGTATTTCTTAGTATCGAATAAATAGAAGCAATCACACGTGGCCAATGGTTTTGCTGAATGAATGTCCACACAATCTTCGAAAGCACCTCCTGGCAAAGAAGCTGTTTGTGACTCCCCACCCCCAGCATGTGCTCCGAGGGGAGTTCTGCTCTGCAGTTGAAGATGTTTTATAAAGGCATAACTCGTGTTACCCGCAACCATGTTTTTTCCATTATTCCGAGCGGTGACACCACTAACAGCAGACGTGTTTCTTGTGTGCAGGCACATGAAGACGCAAATGTCATGGCAGAGGGAGAGTGCCATTTTTGGAGACTTGCCCTCACTCGCATGCAGCTTAATGGTGGCTGAGGCCAGGTTTGAAGCCATTGTTGGCTATCTTGTTGTGAAGACACCTACAACTTTAAATGGCTGACTTTTCCGGCAAACTCCTACACATCCTTCAAGAGCCCGCTCGAATACTGTCATTTCTTCTAGGCTCTCCTACAGCTGCCCTGCCCCTCTGTCATGGAAAGTATCACACTATGTACTAGTCAGTTCTCTACGCGTATTTTCTATGAGCAGCTCAAGAATGACACCAACAGTTTATTCCATTTCTCTGGTTTGTTTCTGCTCTTTCTGTTAACACCATGGAAGCCCTGGGATGGAAGGCCTTTCTTATCTTCTAGCCCGTGGTTTGAATGTCAGCTTCAGAACTTACTAGCTATGTGAACTTGGGCAAGCATCTTAAACCTCTAGAGCCCCAAATTCCTCATCTATGTAATGGAATAGTGACAGCATGTGCATAGCACAGTTGTGGTGTACATAAAAAAGGAGACCAGGTGTAAAGATGCTGGCACAATTAGGCATTCCAGAAAATACACATAAACAAGGCATACACTCACACCATCCATCCATGTGCATATACATGCATTCATATATAAACATGTGTATGCACCTATGTCTTCATGCATGTTTATGTAATACATTTATGCATATGTGTGTACACATGCATTTATATGTAAGCATTGGCATGTCATGTGTATATTCATGTATGGGTGTAAGCATACATTTGTATTCAACTATGTGTGTGTATATCCATGTATATATGAGCTCACATACTTCAGCATATGTGTGTGTGAATATTTTGTCACTGCGGTATTCACCATCCCTTCTCCTTGGAGGTCCCTGGAGCTCAGGGGGCAGATTTCCCTGGGCTACAGGCACAGAGTCATGGGTTTAGGAGAAAGACATGCCTAAATAAAGTGACTGTATGCGGCTGAGCTGGGAAGAGTTGCTGACCAATGTGCTGAACTGGGAGGGGTGGACCTGTGTGCCATGGAAAGCAGGTGAGGATCCTAATTTATGAAAGGAAACCTCCTCTAGGTCTGGAGGGTGGTGAGCAAAAGAAACGGGTACCCACGACAGAGTTGATGGAAAGTGGGTAGAGCCAGGTGAAAGAAGCAGGACCGGCTATAGAGTGGGATTTCAGGGCTCTCTTAGCAACAAAGCCCAGCCTCATGCTGACTGCTTCCCTTGGCTGATGTCTGTTGGCCTCCCAAGGGCCTAGGTATCTCATCTTCCAAGAACTCTTCCTTTTCCTCTCTCATTTAGGCTGCGTTTTCTGTCCACCTTAGAAATCCCTTAAAATCTGTGCTTGGTCCACTGGTAGCAAAGATCATGTTGTCCTTTTGTTGTCTCCCTTGCAGAGTTTGGGTTTCTGGAGTGCAGGGTAATTATGACCTGTTTCCTGCTTTGTCTCAGCAGGTATGTGGTAGGGGGAGGGGTGCGGGGAACAGTGGGATGGTACTGTTGATGATAAAAAAACAAAATACACTCTTTCCCTCCTATAATTTTGGAAACCTCATCTTCTGTTATCTCCCTCTCATTCCACAATGGCCTCCCTGTGCCTCCACAGACAGCCCAGGTGCTCCCCCTCCCAGGACTTGCTACCTGTGCCTGCAGCATCCCCATTCCCCTAGCTCTCTCAGGTCGTAGCTCACATATCACCTTCTCGCTGAGGCCTTCCCTGAACATTTTACGTAAAACTGCAACCATCCCTCCCCAATGGTGTCTCACCTTTACTTTTCTCCACAGGCTTCACTAACTTTATGCACAAACACAAGGCCACATTTTACTGGTTTTCTCTTTCTTCTCCTCTGTAATATAAACCCCTTGAAAGTGGAGACTTTTGTTTATTGCGCCACACCTGTATGACGAGGGCCCAGAACAGTGTCGGGCACATAGTAGGTGCTCAGTAAATATTCACTGAATGAATGAAATCAGATGGCAATGAATAATTATTACTATAAGTAGCAGGAAGAACAGGGATGTGCCTGTTTAGACAGGTAATGTGAATCCCTGCGGGAGAAAGGCTAGCTCTAAGGCCCCTTTGGGAGCTGGCCTCTGGACCCCTAACTTGCAAGCAAGGCTGATCCCATGCACACCTTCCCCTCCGCCAGAATCAAGCCTGTTCCTGGCAACAATGCCCCAGACCAAGCATCCCAATGTCAACTAACTGCCTTATTTTGCAATACATTTCTTTTTATTGTGAAACAAAACACAATAATGTATTTTATCAGTCCTAAACATGTGTCTCCTGTTCAGAAAGAATAGCATTTTCCTTTTTCCCAACAGTCATATGTGGTGTTAAACTGCATATAATTAAATTAAAAACATCCTTGAACTCTCCGGAATAGAATGCTTTGAACAAACCTCAAATTATTGTAATTAAAGCTGTTGAGACCCCACAGCATAATGGATGGTCAACAAATAGCACCATGAAGTGATATTCTACTATTAGGGACAATACTCATCACAGTAGGAGATCTGCATATGAGAGTCAGGAGTGGAAAAGGAAAGAGAGGACTAATGGAACCACATCTGAAAGGGATGTGGTTTGATGCAGGATTTCAACCAATCACCATTCCCACCTGGTTTCCATTTGAGATTCGTGGGCAATCATGAAAGCAGCTTGGTGCTGAAAATGGAAATAATGTCTACCATTTATCTAGCACACTTTTCCAAGTTCCAGGCATTGTTCTAAGCACTTAGCATATACGTCCTCATTTAATCCCTCCAAAAACCCTCGTATGTGCACATAGTTATTGTCTCTGCTGTGTAAGAGAGGAATGGAGGCCCAGGGAAAGAGGCATGTGCATCGTCTCTCTGGGCCTGTGGCTAGTAAGTTGACCCTGTGGTATGATGCCCACGTTGCATCCTCATGGGGATTTGACCTTCACCCCATTCTGCTTCCATGTTCTCTCTGTATCCCCTGCTTTTATTGCCTACAGAGCCATCTGCTAACCACACAATGCCTCACAGTATCCCACCGTGCACTACATGGGGCAACAAGTAGCATTTTCAGCTGAACATGGTGCATGAAGGATAAAAAATAAAGAGAGAAAGAAAAAGAAATGAATGAGACGTTGCTTGAATGTGCTCCCCGGGCCTGGCACTTTGGCATATCCACTCTAGCAAGGGAGGCTGCCTGATGGAGGGGACCATGCTTGTTTTGTGCAGTTCATCCCCAGGGCCCAGCCCTGTGGCCAGTATTTGAATGGAAACTCGAGGATTTGGTGAGTAGATGGTATCTACTGTGGTCCTACAAGGCGGGCAAGAGTAGCCCTATTGCATAGATGATAAAATTTCAGAGAGACTTGTTGAGGATCCCACAGTTAATTAGGGAAGAGCTGACATTTAATTCCAAATCCGATGGAACTTCAAGGTCTGTGTTTTCCAAAATGGCACAGGTGGCAGAGGTCATAGGCAGCAGCAGGCAGTCTCAAAAGTCTTGTTCCAGGTTGTTTTTGTGGTGAAGGCTTAGAAATCCAGGGCTCACAGCATCCAAGGTGACAGAGAGAGACACACACACAGGTTGGCCCTGGCCGTGTGGGGTCAGCGTGGCCAAAGCAGCAACGTGAGTGGCCGTGGGCAGCCTCTAGGAAGCTCCTGCCTTTTTGAAGCCTTTTATCTTAACCCTTAGGTAGTCTGGCACGCTATCTACAAAGAAGCACTTTCTGCACTTGAAAAGAGCCTGCCAGCTAACACCATTACCGAGCCCTTTGATGCATAGAAGCATCCACATCAGTCAATAAGGTGTTAGTATCTGTGTCTCAAGAGGCTTGTGACTCTCAGCTGGATTCAGGTGTCAAAAGCAGGGCTTGGAAGCCTCAGAGATGGTGCAGCTCTGGCGCATGAAGAGGGGTGGCACAGCTCTGAAGCCCCGAGGCCATCTGCATCACAGATCCCTTCCCCAAAGACGGCACCCTGATTCCAGCTACCCAGAGCCCTGAAGTCCAATCTTTCCTGCCCAGATAATGCCTCTCTTGATCCCAGTTTCAAAACCTACACAGGAAACATCACCAAAGCAGCTCTGTTTCCAATTCACTTTAGCACACGTTGAACTACATGTCTCGCAGGTTTGTATGAAGCCCTTCGGAACCGAGCGTCCCAAACTACCAGCGTGTACTTTTGAGACAAAGAGGCCTGCAAGTCTCTGGAGACTTGCTGGACTCTGCATCCCCCCCCTGCAAGACTTAGAGCAAACGCTCTGCCTTCCAGAGCCACGGAAGTTCTCCTCCATCAGACAAGAGACAGGACATACCGACTGTTAAAGGCAGTTGCATCATTCATCTCTTTGTTCCTCCACTCAACTCTCTGAGAGAAAAAGTGACCACATCCCCTAGGCCGTGTGGTCTGTCCCCTTTGACCTTCTCAGGAGCTTTATACCATTATTGATCCCTTTCCTCCCATGTATTTTCACCTCTGTCTCAGATGGGCCTTTCTTATAGGCAAGTCTTTCCTAATGCAGCGGGGGTAGGGAAAAGAGTAAGGGAGGAAGGGAGGAAGGAGATATGGAGGGATGGAAGGAAGGGAGGCATGCCTTATAGGTTCCATATCTACCCCCAAGTAATTCATTATCTGTCTCCTTAGCAGCCAAACTTCTTAAAAGATCACCTTACACCAGTTAGAATGGCAAAAAATCAGTAAGGCAGGAAACAACAAATGTTGGAGAGGATGTGGAGAAAGGGGAACCCTCTTGCACTGTGGGTGGGAATGCAAGCTGGTGCAGCCACTCTGGAAAACAAGCATGGGGGTTCCTCAAAAAGTTGAAAATAGAGCTACCCTATGACCTAGCAATTGCACTACTGGTATTTATCACAAAGATACAGATGTAATGAAAAGAAGGGGCATGTGCACCCCAATGTTCATAGCAGCAATGGCCACAATAGCCAAGATGTGGAAGGAGCCAAAATGCCCTTCAACAGATGAATCGATAAAGAAGATGTGGCCCATATATACAATAGAATATTACTCAGTCATCAGAAATGATGAATACCACCATTTTCATCGACATGGGTGAAACTGGAGGGGATTGTGCTGAGGGAAGTAAGTCAAGCAGAGAAAAACAATAATCATGTGGTTTCACTCATATGTGGAACATAAGGAATAGCAGGGAGGACATTAGGGGAACAAAGGGAAAACTGAAGGGGGGAAATCAGAGAGGGAGACAAACCATGAGAGATTGTGGACTCAGAACAAACTGAGGGTTTCAGAGGGGAGTGGAGTGGGAGGGTGGGCTAGACAGGGAATGGGTATTAAGGAGAGGATGTGTTGTGATGAGCACTGGGTGTTTTATGCAACTAATGAATCACTGAACACTACATCAAAAACTAATGATGTCCTATACAGTGGCTAACGAACATAATTTGAAAAAAAAAAATAAAAGACCTGTCTTTAACTTCTATGTCCATTTCTTCTCCTCCCAGGTATCTTCCATCACCATCACTCCATCAACACAGCTCCCATAAAGTGCACACCCTGTTCTCACTAGATCCAATAAAGAACTTTCCTCAACCTTCTGTTTGTCTCCTCTCTTCTTTTTTTTTTAACATCTTAATTTTATCTTATTTTTTTCATGTTCCAAGATTTATTGTTTACGCACCACACCCAGTGCTCCATGCAATATGTGCTCCTTAAAACCCACCACCAGGCTCATCCATCTCCCCACCTCCTTCCCCTCCATAATCCTAAGTTTGTTTCCCAGAATCCAGTCTCTCGTCTTTCATCTCCTCCTCCAATTTCCCCCAATTCACTTTTCCTTTCCTTCTCCTAATGTCCTCCGTGTTATTCCTTATGCTCCACCAGTAAGTGAAACCATATGATAATTTACTTTCTCTGCTTGATTTATTCCACTCAGCATAATCTCCTCCAGTCCCATCCATGTTGATACAAAAGTTGTGTATTCATCCTTTCTGATGGAGGCGTAATACTCCATTGTATATATGGACCACATCTTTTTTATCCATTTGTCCATTGAAGGGCATCTTGGCTCCTTCCACAGTTTGGCGATTTTAGCCATTGCTGCTATGAACATTGGGGTACAGATGACCCTTCTTGTCATTACATCTGTATCCTTGGGGTAAATACTCTTCTTACTGAACCACCTTCCCTTCACAAACTCACCTGGCTTTCCCCATCTCTGCAACTGCTCCTGCCTAGCCTCACTCTTAAGCTTATCTGCTTCTAGCGGTTGAATCTGGAAATCCTTAAGGCTACTGCTTGATGCTCGTCTCACTCAGTCTTCTTCCTTGGGGCAGTTTCTTACAGGATGGACGTTCCAGTCATCCTAAATATCCTGATGATTCCCTAGTGCGTATCTACTCCCCTGGACTCTCCCCTGGACTTCCAGAGCCAGCCCCGTAGCTGTGTGGGAACTGGGAAAGTGCTTACTCTCTGTGGGCAAGATTGCCCCACAATGGGGCCATTCAGAGTTTCTAAAAGCAATCTGTTGACCCCATGATGATTAAGAGATGAAGAAGGTAGGGGATGTCGTATGAGAACAGTCACTGAAAGGGTGGTGCACTTCTCTGTAGCTGGCTTCTCCACCAAGGAATAGCTTCCCCTACCCTGGTCTTACCCTATGACTGATGGTAGGACTATGTATGACTCTACTCCTGATGCATATACATCCCACTGTCTGTTTAATATTTCCATGGGAATACTTGGGAGCCACCTCCTCCAACCCAACAAGTTCCAAACTAAATCAGGGCCATCTTCCCGAAACCTGGCTCTTTCTGACATCCCATTCTTAGTGCAAGCCCAAACCCTAGCAGTCACTCCTGACACCTCCCTATATCAATACATGCCTAATTTTTTTAGACTTCTTAAACTGTCTCTAATTCCATAGACACATCTCTCTACCTCCTCAGCTGAGTACAAGACATGACTTGTTCATTGGGATTATTGTCATGGCCTACTGAGTGGTCTCCTTGCTCCACTTTTCTCTAGCTTTCTGGACACTGCAGTTCAGGGGTTCTTTGGATGGGGGAAAATGGATCTTTATTTGCATTAACCTCTAACTGAAATTTAGTGTTTCCTTTAATTATGGATGTAGGCAACAAATCACAGTAGTATTACAGTGACTATGACTCTGTCACCAATTATAGAAAGAAATATTATAACACATTGCAATTGTCGCTGCTCTTTTGAAATACAATATATACTCATAACTACTTCAAAATTATGATAGTGATGAACCCTGTGATCAAATCCTGTTATTTAAGGCATTAATAAATTTACTTATTTACATAAATTACTTGTATAAATAAAGCAAACATGTATTTATTAATGCTTTAATTAATAATGTTTTATCATAGGGTTAATGCTTACTTATATGTGTTACATAATATTTATGTGTAAATATATACACTATTTTTATACACAACACATGTGTGTGTGTGTGTGCGCACACATGCACACAGTGCATTGGGGTGGTAAACATTTTAACAAGTGGCTCTTAGAGGGGGTCCTGATTTCTAATGTTTGCCAATCTCCATGGTACAAATACTCCCAACATGGTCACATTCAAGCTACCCCACATGTCACCATTGAACACAAGAGTTGGAAAGAGATGCACACGATCAGCTATAATGAGCTTTTACACTGCTGCATAGATGTTACTCTACCACAAATATGTTCTTTCACATTTTGAAAGACGTATCAAACTATTATATAATATACACATATGCTCTATCATAATTCCAAATATTTTTATCTAAATACAATATTCTGAGGTAGGGTACATAGGCTTCACCACACTGACAGACAGGCCATGGCACAAAAAAGGCTAAGAACCCTGCAATTCTCTGAATTAAAGTTGCAAAGGAGAGTCTAATTAAGGCTGTCACCCCCATGTCCTAATGGCTACACACTGTGGGGGCTGGGAATCAGATCTCGGGGTCTCAGAGTTGTGGGCTGATGCCACGCCCGGATGGCCACGCTATTTACACAGCCTAGAAAGGCACCCTTGTCACACTGGTCATCTCTCTCACCAGGCCACTCTGGAAATTTTTAATGGGCTCCCCAAACATTTTGGGATCCTCTGAATACAAGCATTATCAACGACATAATTAAATTTCCCTTGGGCTAGAGGACACTTTCCAGTGCTTTCCCCAGAGCCATATGCCTTCCTCTCCGACAGCCTCCTCTCATTACAAATCCTTCTGTCTGGCAGACATTGGTTTCCTACCTGAATCTAGCAAAGAGAAAGGACAGGTTTTGCCTAATGAGCTGCTGCCCTAGGCCCTCAACCATTCTATATCTCCGCTTCCTGCAAGTTACTCTTTTGTTGAACCACGTGTGTTGTTGTGTACACATTCAAAGGGTTGTCTTTGGATAACATTTCATTTAAAAGGAAAAAATACAGGTACCATATTTTCAGTTTGAGGGGGAAAGGTTTTCTCTTTCAATCAACGGTGAAGGGCTCTCAGCAACTAAGTAATTCCTAATCACTGTTGGCAAACACAAGACCGTGTCAAGACATAGGCCCACGGCAAGCTTCCTCTTTGAGGCATGCTGTCCTTAATAGATGGGCTTATGGAGAATGAACTGGGGTGTCTTAAAAGCAAGTCTATGCATCAGTTAATCAAAAGCCTGTCCCTTTCTTTCTTAACAGGCACCTTATATGTATCTTGAGAAAGCCGTAAATTGTGCTAATCCACTTCTTTTACTGCTGTCCAGAAAGAATTATTTTTGTTAATGGCATGGTAAATCAGGAGACTTGTTAGTGAAACTGCTCAGAAAATGGGTCTTGAAAATGAAAGCTATAATATTTGTCAGATTTCCAAATTCCCTCTTGGGAACAAAGATGGTAACCCTAACATATTTGCTCAATTCCATTACTTTAATACATTTATGTTGCTTGAGATATGGGATGCTAAGGAAGGCATGCACATAAATCAGGGGTAAAAACATAAAACCAAATCCAAAGAAGATATTATGGCTGTAAATTCAACCTGATTTCAGGGTTAGTATTCTGATAGATTTGAGTGTCATCACTTACATGCTTAAAGGACCTGCTCAGCCTCCTTTATGACCCCCAGGTGAATTCCTAATGAGTGTGTAATCTCACCAACCCCTCTTCTCCAGGATCTCCAAGTCAAATGGCCCTGCAGCACGCTCTTCACCAAGAAATGCACCGGCTCTGCACAGCACATGGCAGAGCTCAGTCATTCTCCCTTCATTTTTTGGAAACTTTCTGGAGGAAAATAACTCAAGAGGTGCTCAAACTCACTCATGATCAGAGAAATGCCCTTGAAAAGTATAATGTAATAATAGCTTTGCAAACGTTTAAAGTTCGAGGATATCAAGTATTGGTTTTAGTGTGAAAAAGCAGACATTTTCACACAATGTTAGTGGGGGCATGGGTTGGTGATTTCACATAAACCCTTTGGAAGGGCAATTTGGCAGAATCTTTAAAAAATATATATATATATACATAGATATGAAGATATACACATACATATATGTATACCCATGTGTATATACACACATATACATGTATATTTACTTTTTCACATCTATCTAGAAAAATACTTTTATATGTGCACATGGAAACAGGTACAAGGATGCTCCCTCTAGGATCATTTTTAATAGTGAAAGTCAATTTAATAGTGAAAGCCAACTTATGGCAGAACCACACCATGAGTAAGATACAGCACTTGAAATGAATAAGATATTTTCACCTTATGTGTACACATGGGAATATGTCTGAAGTACATTGCAAAACAAAATGATAATGCTCTCAGCATCTACGAATGAGAGGAGAAGACAATTTCGGGAGGAAGCAGAAGGCTTATCTGTGATTATTTAATTTTTTATTTGTCTTCTGGCACAAATTCCTGGCTTAAAATCTCAGTTATAGCACTCATTTACTGGGTGGGTTCCGTGCCTCAATATTCTCATCTACAAAGTGGAAAACAAATGTCTGTGCCTAACCTGTGCCTGGTATACAGTAGGTGCTCACCAAGTGTTAGAAGCATTTCCATTGTTACATTTCCAACATCATCTTACCAAAACTATATATATATATATATATGCACTCACACATACACACACAAACACAAATTGAAAAGGCATAAATAAGAATATATATGTGTGTGTGTGTATAGATAGATAGATACCTTCAAGATACATAATATACCCTCAAGAATGGAGAAAGATAATTCTTTCTGGTGGTTTTTCTCTTATTTATGCCTTTTCAATCTGTGTGCACAAGCTCTCCCTACCTCCCTTTCTTGTCAATCCTTTTTATTTTATCTCTGGCTTGTCTGCTATAAGGATTCAGCTCTGATAGCACTGTAGGAAAGCATAAGGCATTCAGCGACAATTTTTGACTAAGTGTCTCCACAAAATCAAATGGTATTATTACATCTGTAATTCCCTAGAAAGTAGAGACAGAGATATCAAGGGCATTAGATCTTGCTTAACAAATACACAGGGAGATGGAGATCCTAGAAAATGAGCTCCATTATTTCAAAGAAGAAAGTAAATCATTTAATACCTGCAATAATTTAGCAGTTCTAAGAAATTAGGAAAAGCAGAGAGAAAAAAGGAGTCTTGGCAATTACTCCATCTAGCTTCATTTTGCAAATGAAGAAACACGCTAAAAGGTCACAAAGTTGTCCAAGGTTACTGAGCTAGTCAGCTGGAGACCAGAGTAAGACGCTGGGGTTTTTGGTTTTTTGTTTTTTTTTTTTTTTTACTACACTCTTTCCTCTCCTCCTCAATTTGCTCCTTGCCTAGAGCTCAGTAAGATGTGCATTCATAGAGATACTGTAATTGGGGAATATTCTGTTTCCAGTTAATAAGTTGACCCTGGATAATAAGCAATTCCCTTTGATCATTTTAAGGGAAAGAGAACACACAGTTTGAAAAATGACCTGAGACACAGCTGAGAACACCATTTTAAGTTTAGAAGAGCTTAAACAGAGTTTATTAAAATTCCCAAGAATCAGTGCTATGAATCTACTTGCATATATTGAGCCTTCAACAGTCTCTCCACATACCAAATACTTCAATATGGTTTTGGGGGAGGGGGTAAAATCTTGACATGAATTGTTTCTTTCACCTTCTATAAGAAATCAAGAGTATACTTTCTTTTCTTGGAAAACAGAAAGGCTTAGGCTTGAGGGCTATCCTTGAACCCACAAGGAGGGGTCTCTAAGATAAAAGGTCAGTGTTTCCATCTTGCAAGAATCCTTAGCACCAGAATGAAAACATGGTGCCATTTTTACCTGGATAGGTTTACTCTTCTGTTTCTTTCTTATAGTAAAATGGTATCTCCCACTCATCTGCTCCACTGGGAATCCTGGGCTCCCGACACTGCCCTTAACCTCAGAATCCCCCACTTGACTCACTCTATCCGTCCCAACCACCAGCCCTCCCCCATCAGTCAAGCTGCCCAAACCGCTAAAAAGAATAATTGTCCAAACTCAGCCAACAAACACTCAATTTACTTTTCCCTGAAAAGCAACCATAAAATTTTAACTCTTTTTTGTCTTCCAGGCAAAAAATAAAAAAGGCTGTTTGTTCCAAGAATTAAACAAATAAAAGCAATTATAGCAGATTACTTAACAATCTGGCCAATTACTGCATTTTTACATAGCATTTGGAATGCTGGTCCTGTGGATAAATCCGGTAATGCCTGTTGTCAGTAAAAGCAATTTAAGTCTTTTGTTTACTTCCCCCCACCCCCCCAAAAAAGCATGGTCTCAAGTGCAAAGGCAAATACTTAGAAACTAGAAGTTGCTTGTCATTTGGATTGAAAACTTCATCCGTCTTGCTTTAAGACAGCTACTTTCTCTCCCGCCTCTAGTTATCTTGGATTTTACCTTCATGATGATTACTAAACCCACATCTCATCAGTCCTTCCTGGAATAAGCAAAGGCGTAGCGTTCTTCGCAAATTTCACATTACTACCTATATGCTGTGTTCCTCGGTTATGCTTTGTCCTTCTTTACTATGCCAGTATGAAAGCCTTTGTCTCCGTGGACCTCAAATTTCCAAGCTGGAGAAACACAGCCACGTGTCACTCATCATTGCTCCATGTGAGTTCTAACACAAATATGCAAACTCTCTAGCTTTCTCTGCCTGAGAATACTTGGGACTCATCTCTGCCCAAGAAAAAAAATATCATTTTTCAACCAAGGCTCCAGTCAGGCAGGCTGGAAATTTGGGCAGGAATTAAATGAGATCTTCCCCGAAGTCTCTCTCTACTCTCGACTCATGACCCCACTTCCCATCATTAATTGCCTCAGGAAAGGGATATTGTTGCTGAAAAGCAGAGAGAAGTCTAGAATAAACAAACTGAAAGTTTTAAACATCCAAGTGTTTTTGTGGTTTTTTTTTTTTTTTTTTTTTTTTTGCTATGGTTTTAAGAGCCCATTTTGTATTTCAAACGCTAAATCTGAAAGGAAGCCGGCTATACATTTGGGCTTTAAATGGAAAAATGCATTATGATCCAGGGTACTGGCACCTTTGTTTCCAGACAAAAAGTCCCTTATACTGAACATTATATCAAAAACCAGTGATGTACTTACACCTTGGCTAATTGAATTTAAATATTTAAAAAAATTCCCTGGGTTAGAAAGAGAAGGAGAAATGCCCAGACATGGTAAAAGGGAGGATGTTATGTCTTCTCTCTGAGCTGCAATTCCAAACCCATGTCAGCAAGGGCACAGCCGAGGTGTCCCGGCACACTTTGGAAAGCGACTGAAACAGGGGAGAGAGAGCTGAAGACTTGAATCACCCATGAGCTTGGAAGGAGAAGAACAAAGACCAGATGGATATAATAATGTCTCAGGGGATGCCAGACTGCTTCCTACCCATCATGTGCCATGGCAGCAAGTAAACGCAATTGAGAGTAGACAGAAACCTTGGGGATCGTGGAGGCAATGAATGGACTTAGCTTAAGCTTCCACTCACTGGTGGAAAGTAGAAGTGTATGCATAGTTTTAGAAGACAAACACAGTTCTTATTGGCACTTCAGAGTTTGTGAACAGGAGATTAGTACCGTCTACATGCATCATCATTTCTCTCTGGCATAGAGCATCTATGGCACACTGGCAAAGCAACACCTTTAGGAGAGAACTCAGCCTCCCAGGACTTCCTGCAACAGAAGCATCAGTTCAAATCACCAGGCTATGAGGAAAGTTCCAAATTGGATTCTCACTCTCAGTCCCCAAATCAGGTTTTTATGAAGTCCTTTTGACTTTGATTTACAGAGTGACTTTCCCTCTTGTCATACTATTTGGACATCCCTTATTGCCGTTTTCAACCATCTACCATTGGCCCTGGTCCCAGCTCCATGCAGACCCCCTGAACTACATTTTGGTATGCTGCCCAAACACACTCTTCTGGCATTTTGCTACATTTTGGCCTCATACATCTGTTTCTCCACAGACAGCTTGAACCAGCAGTGCCACTCTGCATAGCTAAGATAAGCCAAGGACTGGAAGGACTGGATTTGGACAGCTGTAGGATTTAATCATCAAATGAGTAGAACAACCAGAAAATACACAAATTCACAGGTACTTTGGTCTTGAGGGTCACCAAGCAACTTTACAATCTGGCCACTTCTCTCTTTTGCCCAGAGTTCCCCTTCCTCCTGGGTGACACAACCTACCTCCCCATCAAGGGTTCTCACATTGTAGCCCTACTAGAGGGAAGAATACATGGAAATGGCAGCTGAGAGTGAAGACAGAGGTCCTCCCGAAAAGACAGACACAGTGCAAGTGAAAAAAGAGACCACATTCTTCTGTGATAGCAAACTCTTAGGAATCTTAATAATGTTTCATGCTTTATGTTGAAGATTTTTCCACTAAGCTTCTGGATAAGCAAAGATGGGTAACATGAGAGTACCAACTTTGGATATATTCTAAGTAGATAACTATAAGTAATTCTGTTAAAAATAAAAATGGGGGGAGCCTGGGTGGCTCAGTCAGTTGAGCAACCAACTCTTGGTTTTGGCTCATGTTAGGATCTCAGGACCCTGAGATCAAGGACAGCATAGGGTTCTGCACTCAGTGGGGGGTCTGCTTTCCTTCTCCTTCTCCCCCCTACCCCTCCCCTGCTCACACTCCCTCTCACACTCTCCTTTTCTCTCTCTCTTGACCACTCTAAAATATATAAATAAATCTTTTTAAAAAAATAAAATAAAAATATGAATTTAGTAAGGTGGAAAAAACAAATTTGAAAAACTAATGTACATTCAGTAATAAACTTAGAATATTTTTTCCAAGTTTCTTAGTATATCTTTTATTTTAGGTACAGCTTTTTCTAACCCTAAACTGTGCTGATTCATGTGCCAATTCATGGCCTTTTCTTCTCCACTGCATATCTAATTTGGGGAATTGTGTTAATTCAGACAGCTTTAGCACCTGCTATGTATCTTGGAGAGAAGGAGCTGACAGGGTCCAATCAAATATTGAGTGTCTACCATGAGCTATGTCCGACCATGTGTTTCATAAATATGGGTCCCCAGTCCACACAGTGGCTCTATAAGACATATATCAAATTTACCATTTTTGGTATAATGGTATAAAATTACCTTTTTCCACATATGGTGACAGAGGAAGAGGAGCACATAGTAGAACAGGAATCCAAACTCATGATGGTCTTGTTAATATGAATCCCAAGTGTTTTTTCTTTCTTTCCTTTTTATCCTATACCACACCTAAAAGACTTACGTTGACTTCTGGAGCATTTGAGAAGTTCTCTAAACATTAATTTAAGAAAAATGTTGAACAAATTACATTCTGTCAACACACTGGGATTATTATTATTTTTTTTTTTTTAGTCTGAGCTGCTCAGAGATCCCAAATGAACACTGTGGTTTGGGTCCTGGGTGCTACAGAAGTCAGTGACTTGAGAAGATAATACCCTGCCTCTTCCTGACTTCTCAGATGAAAGAGGTCTTAGTAAGCAATGGTAGATGGGTGTGCATTTTCAAGAAAACAAATAGTAGTCACCCTTCAAGGATAAAGCAGAATTATTCAAAATTGAGATCAATTTAAATCTTTTAACTCTAAGTCTTCCTGGTGCTTCTGCAGCAGCAGGACCACATCCTGACAAGGACAGAGTAGCTGAGCTGAGAGTGGTCGAGACCTACTCAAGGTCAATGAGAGAAACTGGCCAACAAACAGAAAAACAAACACTTCAGTACAATTTCTGCCTTTTTAGAAAGCCATGTGTGCTTGTGCTTTCTGAACTCCATGGTGGGCAGTGTGTCTGCCTTAGAGCAACACAGTGGAGGGAAAAAACAAACGGGGGTCGATAAACTCTATCCCAGGGACCCAAATGTCTATTTGAGGGTCCCTGAGACAACATAAGACCCTCAGTGGGGTTTATCTCAAAGTGAGGAGGATGGCAAAGATGAGGTACATGTATGAGAAAGACGGAGGCACCGCCATACGTGATCGTTGGGAAACACAATGGAAGCTTGTTCCTTGGCAGCTTCCAAGTGCACTTTTTGGGCAGCTGAAGGAGGGACATGGAAATGTTGCCTGAACATTTTGGTAGGGGTTGCTGTTCACTTCTCCCAGTACACTCAATTTTTAAGTGATATCCATCCAGTCATAGCCCCTCTGCTCTCACTTTTTTTCCTCCAGCTTATTGAGCTATAATTGGTAAGTAAAAGTTATATATAGTTAGACTATACAATATGATGATTTAATAGATGAATATATATGAAATGATTACCAAACTCAAGTTAATTAATATATACTCCATCTCACATAGATACCTTTTTTTAATATGTGGTGAAAACACATAAGATCTACTCTCAGCAACCCTCAAGTGTACAATATGATATTATTAATTATACACAGCCTACAGTAAAATAGATCCTCAGAATTTACTTATCTTAGAACTAACAGCTTGTACCCTTTGAACAACATCTCCCCATTTCCCCTATCCTACCCCCTTTAGTCTATTTCTCTGATTTCTACTTTTTTAGATCCCACATAGAAGTAGAATCATGTGGTGTTTTTCTTTCTGCATCTGGTCGATCACTTAGCATAACATCATCCAGGCTCATCCATGTTTTCATAACTGAAGGATTTCATTATTTTTATAGCTGAATAATGTTCTATTGTATATCTGCACACACACACACACACACACACACACAGACACACATATATACACATACATATACAGGGTATATGGCAGGGAGAAGAAAGGTACAGCCAGAGAGAGCACAGGGAAAGGAGATGAAGCCACAGAGCAAAAATCCTGGAATGTGGGCACACCTGCCCACCCTGCGGACATGCTGCTATCATGTGTGGGTGTTCCCATCTTTTTGTTAGCTTTAAGGAGCTATCACTCTCTGATACAGTACCACAAGAGAAAAAGGTCCACTGGATTTTTCAACAGATCTCTGTGCCCCCTTTCTTAGGAAACTTTAAGATCAATGCCCTCCCCAGTTTAGCCTCTGCTACCAGGTACAGAAAGGAGCATTATGAAAAGCTGAAGAGTCCACTACCTTCATTAGGGTCAAATCTCAGCCATCTGTAATGTGGGTGTAGCAGACACTATTACCATCCACTTATATTCCCTTAGTGGTCACTGTTCTCACAGTATCTATATCTTCTTTCTGTGGCCCCTGACCATGCTTGACCTGCTCCCTTGGTGGGTTGGAAGCACCAGGAGTTAATGTCCCTAGGAGAAGCCCTCAACCAATGAGAGAGAGCTGGTAGATAGAGTCCCCAGCTTCCTTGGACTGTGGGTGGCACAGTTCTGAAGTATCTCAAACAGAACCCCACAAGTCACCCATGATGATAACATATCCACCCACATCAACTTATTGCCTTCCTTTTACTCCCTGTATCACCCCCTACTCCTTTACTGGAGTGTCCTGTCACTTCCCAAAGAAGTGATTTTCACTGAGTCCTTTCCCTGGGGTCTGCTTTGGAGAATAGAACTGAAGACACTGTGGGTTGGCATGAATGTAGATAGCAGACTTCTAACACTACCCTCTTCCTTGTCCCAGACTTCTATAGAGTCAACAGTTCAAGAACTACTAAAAGATTTTGAGTAATAATAATAAAATCACCTGGAATCATTTTATAGCCTGTGTATATAAGCTAAATGAAGAGACTGGATGAGTATTTCTAAGCTCCTACCCAATTTCCTCTAGTCAACTTTAACACTTTCCTTGATTACTGATTCCAGAACATCATACTGGTTCCTCTTCTTACCTTGAGTGAACACCCTTTCTCAACAGTCAAGTATCATTGACTCAAAAGCCAACAGTAGTAAGCCTGCTATTCTCAACCCTGGCTGTCCATCATGACTTCTCATCTGTGACCAAGGGCTGAATTTAGTAGTTGCTGGCTTGATAGGAGTACAGGGGATAGAGAGGTTCCTGAATGATTGCACCAAGGTAGAAGGTCTTAGAGATAGGGTGGATTAGACAAAGTTCTTCCTCAAAACTTTGGAATCTATAGGAGCTAGAGGTCTCTTGAGGAGCTTCAAGCTAGGAGGTTAGATGGACTCACAAAGGAGACAACCTCATGAATTCAGCAGCCAGGTTAATTGAAAATAGGCTAGAAGTATGTTGGGAGATGGGATAAAGATTCAGAGAAAAATCTGTGTATAACTCTTGGGAGACAGTGGCCATGTTTTAAGTTCTTTGTAGGGTGAGGGTGAGTTTGAGCTTAGGAAACCAAGCATGATCGGCCACTTGCTGTTTCTTACAAAAAGACCCAAACACTACCATGTTTTCTAAGCATCAAGAACTCCTGAGAGATCGAATGCAAAAATTTTAAACACTGATCTTAATCTTTGCTCATTAAGGGTCATAAACATGTAACTTTAGGCTGCTTTGGAGCTTCCAGACCTTCTTTTCCATTTTCTGCCTTCGTTGAGTATAAAATATACTCAATGGAGTCACAAGATGGAAAAAGAGAATGAGATATTTGAGAATCCACACACTCAATTTCAATAAACGAATACCGATTGCAAATGAATAAAATAACCAAACTCAGCATGACTCTGGGTTTCTCATATGAGACACCAAAATCCCAGAACAAACTTTAATTAGCATAGGATCAGTATTCCTTTGAGCTTTAGGTAAATCCCGTTATTTTTCTTTTATATAATGAGGTGTGCAGCAGTTGAATGGTATGACCAAGGACAAGCTATAAGCAAACATAATGGTAAATATGGCCCCATATCAAGTATCACTGAGTAGACCCCATTATTTAGAAGAATTACATAAGGTTGGTGGTTCTCCTGAGCCCTTTTGTTAATGTGATGACATTCTGTGAAACAGTCCATACCTAGAGCATCTTGCATACATTGGATTGAAGAGCACCCTAGAGTCCATCTTGTAGTCTCTATCATGTGTGTCTCAAGTTAATAAGTCTGATTTATGTTTTGGGGATCACCTGGGGATCTCTCCACTGAAGGGAAGAACTTTTACAAGTGAAGACCCACCATTTTTTCCTCAATTTGGCTTAGAAATTCACTGAACTAGGTCTTGATACAGGAGAATCACAGAGTTTTAAAAGGAGAGCAGGGCCACTGATGAGACCTAACTTCCTCATTTAGTGGTGAAGAACTTTTGGCATAATCTCAAATTTAGTTAACCCAAAATAAACCAGTAGGTAAAAAAGCAGGATCTAGATAAACTTTATCTTACTAACAAGATAGACCAATATGCCTTAATCTCTTAATCACAATGGCATCAACCATATCCAGTAAGACAAAGCATAATGTGTACAGTAGGCAGGTCCTTGGTAAATATCTGTTTAGAAAATAGATGTTCTTTGCTTACAACAGCACATCATGATAATGCAGCAGTTTCACTGTTCCTATTTAGGAGATAATAAATTTTCCAATTCTGACAGCTAGAAGCCTGGTAGTGGGCTGCCCTAAAGCCCAAATCCATAACATCAGGAGATAGAGATGTATGTTGAGAATGAAAAATCTATATACTCAATTCGGAAAATCATATTCAGTAGCCACTATGTTTGTGGGGTTTTTTTTCCCCAAAAGCACAAAAATAATATTTTTCTGTTTGAAAAATGTCTCTGTTAATTATGAAAACATAAAATCCCACACTGAGCAGGGACATGGGAAAACGAACTGAACCAACTTTCTCTAAGAAGCTACTGATGGAAATAAATGGGTCCAAGTGAATTAATACTGAACAAGAGTTTTCCATTTATTTTCCCTTTATTACAAGGTGGAATTAATAATGCTAGAAAAAAGACTAAAGTGATATGTTTACCCTGATAGCATCCCTTTAATAGGAGTCGCTTCTAGAAGCTAATGAGCTTTCATAGCAAACTGTTGATATGTCTACATATTAGGGTTAAAAACCCATCTTATGGTAAATTACTCTCGACTCTAATTTGGCAAGAGTAAATAATTTGTGGGCCAAGTGGGGATTTGGTGCCAAGCTCCTGATTTGGGTTCTATACAATATTTCAAGACCAACTTTCATTAGTATCAATTTACAAATGAATTATGTGTAAGCAACTGAATCATACCACAGAAAAGAACATGTATCAGACTTTTCTTTGATCATTGCCTAGCTTTATTCACCCACTGCTTTTTAAGATGTTGAAAGGAAGTGGGATGGAGGCAAAAATCATTGACATGTCTTTCATCTCCACGTTCTCTCTCATTCTCTGAGTGCAGTTGCTGGGTTGGAGCAATCGTAAGAGGTGTGAAATTCAGTGGTTAAGTGAGGACTCTGGTGGCAGACTGCCTGGGTTGGAATCCCACCTCTGCCAAGTTCTAAACAACTTGGCTTCCTTGGGCAAATGACTTCACCTCTCTGGGCCTCAGTTTCTTCATCTGCAAAATGAGGATCCAAACCATGCCCACCCACCTCCTAGGGTCCCTGTCGGAATAAATAGGATGGTCCATGTAAGCACTTAGCACAGTGCCTGGCACAAGGACAATATTCATTAAGCACTAGCCATGCTTCTGCTGCTGCTTCTAATAATGAAGAGGAAGAGAAGGAGGAAGAGGGAGAAAAAGATAAATGAGGAGGGAAAAATGAAATTCCCCGAGTATGTCTCTGTTGGAAACTGTACTTGATGCTTTCAAACACGTAGATCTAAGGAATAGTACAACAAAAAAATAAAGAACAACAACAAAAACCATGGAGGGAGATGCATGCCAATGGCAGGAGCACAACCCATGGGAGCCACCAGAACGTTTCAAGATGCTGAGATGGAAGCTGCCACCATCAGACACACAGAAGGGAAAGGACTGGCCTTTATAAGTGACCTGAGTAAACACAGCTGTTTTAGGCACTCTGTTGACCAGTGACCTTGTTCATTTGCTTTCATCCCCTTTATAAAGATGAGACTGAAAGTCAGTCACCAGGAACTCTGATAACCAATGACCCAAGAGAAAGCAAAAGCCTGGTTCCTTGCCTCATGGCCAACTTTTCCCCTCCAACAGTAAACCAAAAAAAAAAAAAAAAAAAAGAAAAGAAAACCAAACATAGGCACATTTTTAAATACTGAGCAATGTGTAAGTTGCTATATATGCAGTTGTTAGACTTTGACCGATCTTGGTGCTTTTTCTGATTTCCCTAGGCTGCACTTCCTACTGTTCCCCTAGATCTAAAATAGGGACCCCAGTAGTGAACAGAAGAGAGGACAGTGACTTTGGAGGGCACATTTCTCTGCTTGTGCCTTATAAAACAGTCCCTTCATTAAGTTCCTTTCCAAAGACACAATTGGAGCTGGCCATGGTCTCCCTACAGAGACCTAGGAATCATCCCAATGGAGTAAAGACCCCCACTCTAGTTTATGTGTTTTCTAGTACAGCCCAGCCCCTCAAGCCCACCACTGACCTCCTGCCACAGGCCAGCCTATGGTACCTATTTACAGTAACTACTGGGCCCCTGTGAACCTCTACGCCCATAACCTCTGTCCTGGAGTGAGGAAGCCGCTTCTAAAAACAGTGCTGGGTAATTCAGACATTGCCCAGCCCACATTAGAAAGGTTGACCTGCGTTTATGGCTCACCCCACCATTATCCCTTCAGCCTCATGTCAAGTCCCTTTGAAATGATGGTAGGGGAGTAATAACCAGAAGTATAATCACATCATCACATTTCAAGAAACCCTGTATTGAAAGCAGAGCTACAAATCGGAGAAAAAGTCCAGGGGAAAATAAGAAAAGCTTTCATCCGGTGCATGAATATTTTAGGTAGTGTGGAAAGAGCTTTGAAATCAGACAGACCTGAGCTCTAATATTAGCTTTCTGGTTGTGCAACTCCTACCCAAAAGTTTAATCACTTTGATGCTCTTGTTTTCCAGATTTGTGAAATGGGAGGGAAATATCCACTCCACAGGGTTATCACTCACCACATCAAATGAAGTGGTGATCTAAGGGTCACCCGGCACCCAGCGGATAGTCATTAAGTCGCCCTCTTTTCTTTCATGGTTCTAATTCAAGACACTGAGTCCACATTTGATTTCGCTGCTATGTAAGCCATCAGACAATGTTTTCCCAACTCAGAGATACCTGGGGGAGAAAGGGTTGGATTATTTTGCAAATCTTCAATTACATCTTAAATCTGTACCCATGAGGTGACAGAAGTGACCACTGCATGAACATGAGTTTTGCTCTTGATAAAGCAAGCACAAACCAGCAGTAATGACATATCGCCAATGTCTTCTGAGAAGACCATGGTCTCTCTCTGTTTTGTTAGGCATCAGATCTAAAAAAATCTTACCACAGGGTAGAACAAACACAAACACACACACACACGCACACAGCCCTAAGGGAGCCCTTGTAAATCTTACTATTAGTCACTGGATTCTCCTCAAATGACAGATAATATCTTGAGCATTAGGTTAAATTACTATGTGAACCTGAATCGAAATAATGTTTTCTTTTTCCTAAACAGGTAAATAATTATCAGCCTCTCTTTGGGTGGGGTAGAGGAGGTCTCCACACACCCCCCTTTCTTTTTCTAATTTAAGAACAGCCTGGATATGGGATGGCATTAGGTTTAATTTCTTGAACTAATTCAGATCCTTTGGTAGTGGCTACATGAAGGGATATGCTGAATTTTCTGAGACCTTGAGGAACGCAGTCATGAATCTGACATGTTCACCCTTGAAAAGACTAAGGGATGGAGGCATCAGGAGTGTCACCCCTTTGGTGCCTTTGGTCCATGGCTCTGGGCTGACACAGCATGGTGGTGATGCCCTTTCCGTGGACACTGCTGCCCTTGATCTAAACTTATTTTTGAACTACCCCATGAGTGTCAAATGAACTCCAGTTGTGGACTACATAAGGCTCCAAAAGCTGGGTCTGTCGCACACTGGTAATGCATAGTATATGGCAGACATTACTTACCCGCAACGAAGATGTCACCATTCTTTTCAAGAGTAAAAGTGAGATTATAGAAAAGATCATATGCTCTCATATCCTATGAGATCATACGAAGAAGTACTAGGAGATATTGTAGTATTACAACGAGAGCCTCATCTCATCTGCACTGCTCAGCTTGGAGGTCAAATTGGGAAACAATGAGGAGTAACTTACACCAAGCAGACAGTCATGGATGAAGCAGACCAAACATGCCCTGTGCCAGGCTCCTGTGGAGGAAGGATCCTTGCCCCCCAGTGGGCATTCCATCTAGTTGGAAAGGGCAGACTCCCATGTGCGATGTGAGCAGGGTTGAGATTTTGCTAGCACCACACTACTGCAGCCATTGTAGAGACAACGAAACACTTCTGTGTCCCGAGGTACAACGTTGCCACTCCAAGACCCGCGTTCCCCCATCTTAATGCCCCAGCTTCCTTCGGGATCCTCCAGAACTTTACTATAACTCAGCAGCTAAAGGGTTAATGCTTGTGCCCATGGGGAAGTTCCAGGGACTCATAGCTCCTAGAGCCAGTATCCTTCTGACTGAGCCAGGTGTTAAATATGTTGACTATCACCCCTGGACTCAACGCCCGTGGCCAAAATATCACGAATAACAGTAAAAAGTATGAACTGAGAAGATAATGTGTGAGCAGAATCAACCTGGGAAAGTGCGCCCTTGGAATGCAAATGTGTAAATTCCAGGAGGTCAGGCCTTCCCTGTGGACATCACAGCTCCTACAGAAGGGGCTGGTCCAGAACAGCAGCCCAGTCTCTGCTTATCCAGTAAAATAGTGAATGGCTGGGGTTATTTGGGGACTTGCCCTGGGGAGGTGTTGAAAGTGGTTCTAAAATGAAGAGATGAATTGAGCAGGAATTGGAGGATTCTAGGTAAGACGGTACCTCCAGGTACCCATGAAGTCCCGCTACAGATCTATAGGGGGCAGCAGAGACTAGCGGCAAAAAAAAAAAAAAAAATTAATTAAAAAAAAGTTCTAGCAAGGGTCAGAATTGAATTCACCTGGTTTGGCTCCTTTTGAAGTGTATTATCTTGGGCCAACTGCCCCACCTTCCAAGATTTGTGTTTCCTCTTTGTAAAATGCCTCTCACAGAAGTTGTGAGATTGAGTCGGACGGTGTATGTGGGGACGTAACACCAAGGAAGCAGTCGGGAGGCTTTCAGTTCTAAGAGGGCAATAGGTTTGTCTATTCTGCTTACCGAGTCGTGGCCCAGGGCCCGGGAGCATCCTAAAAACCACAATAGACACCATAAATGTTTGCTCAATGAAAAAATAAATAAACAGTGGCAAACTGTTCCCACTGTGTTAAGTGAATGGGGACCCAATCTGTCTGGATGCCTGCAAAGTCTATGTGAGATAGAGAGGCTGGAAGTAGGATGCTTTCCCAGAACGGGCTAAGGGACTCATTCGGAGCCAATACAGAACCTGGAAAAGAGGGGCCAGTGCATGACCACAGCTCTTTCCCCGGTAGGTGTCTGAAGTGGGAATCAGCGGCCCAGAGGTGGACTGTGGTGAGAAATGGGTCGGGAGGGTGGTGGTTAAGCGTAAAGGGTCTACAGATAACTTGCTTGGGTACAGGGTTCTGTTCCACTATCCACTCACTACATGACCTTGGGTGAGGTCCTGCTTAAAACCTCCAGGTCCTCATCTGTGAAATGGGGATGATATACCACATGAGTCCCAGGGTGGGTTCAAGAATTCAGAACACTGTAGGGCAAGTGGCTGGTACATGGGCATATGCTTCAGAGGGATAGCTGTCAGTATTAAATAGGGATGTCACTTGGAGTTTTCCCGATGATCGCTCTAAGCCCAGGCTGATTCCAACTTGTCACTTGACTGGCCTTTACAGTCTCTGTCCCCACCATCCTTCTTCTTAGTTTAGGGTGCACGGATGGGGAAGGTAGCCTACCTGTTCGTCACCTGAGGGAGTCTGCGGAGGCTGAATCTGGCATGGACCCTTCCAGTGCCCTAGGACAACAGTTCATGAACTAGGGCTCGCAGATTGGAATCTAAAACTGCCAAGCAGAGACCTGTATTAGCTAACTGTGGGTGAAGGGACTTCCCCACCCGACAGGCTGTGCCGTGTGGTGGAGGGATGTGTGAACCTGTAGGACATGAGCACGCACAGCAACACCCTGGAGGCCCTGGGAAGGAAAGCCCCAGGGAGGGCCTTACCTCTGGGGAGCCTAGTGTTTGTGTATCTTCATGACGGAGCAGAGAGCTAAGCAGGGGAAAGATTCAGCATAACGGCATCTCTAGATCATCCCACAGCCATATTTTTTTTTTTAGTCCTGAATCTTGGAAACAAATTGCTTTTCTGCCAGTGCAGGACGTTGGAGGGAGTTTACGTGTTCTGCGAGGGAGGAATTCAGACAGAAGAATCAACCTCAAACTAACTGAAGTAGGAAAAATTGGTTTAAATTATTCTACAACTTCAGAGATAAAATATCACAACAGCTTGAAATGAAAACTATAGTTTTTGAAATATTAAGGCTGGAGGTATTATATTTATAGGCTGTTTGGCTAAGGTATGACAACATAACTATTCATTTCAGTCAAAGGGAAATTAAGCCTTTATGTGAGAAAGTGGGATTGGGTTCAAAGTCATCAAATATTTTCTAAATTACAAAGTGCGCAAGGTGCCAAGCAGGTCAGATGTGAGACTTTTAAACAATTATTTTATGTTGTTTATCAGCCAACCCTAGTAGCTTGTCTCTGAAGGGCATGATTTGAAATGATTCTTCACCCGACCCCCTAGATTTCCCTCTCAATTTGGGGTGAGGGGAAATGGGGACCACTTCCTAGATGTTCCAGTGATTTCCACCTGATTTACAATGTTCTCAAGGATAACAAAGAGGAGTATTACGTAGAACGGATCCGTTTGCTGGGAGGGTCTCTATCCTAGCTCCCTTCCGGGATTCGCCCAGTAGAGGCTGCCCTCGCTGAAAAAGCTCCCACAGACAAGTCTGTGTGGGCCATTTCAACCCAGCAAAAGCCTGGTGTCTCCGGATAGACTAACTTCCTTAAAGCCACTCACCACCGCCCCAGGCCATCCCCGATTTTTCTGACTTCAAGAGGCACTCTGAGAGTCCTGGCCTTTGCTTCAACAGCTACCCTGTGAGGCTGCCTCTCGCAGCCCGCTAATCTTTTTCCCTCTGAGACCTTTCACAGGATTAAGAAAGTGTTTGGGGAGCAGCCCTGTTGACTGGAAGCATCCTCAGTAGCACAGAAATCTGCATAACAGACAAGAGGAAGGAGGTTGTGGAGAATATGGAGAATAAAGTGAGTGATACCAGAGTTTGCTCTGTTACTATATTGGGCATAAAAATACTTCCAGGGTTTTGACTTTTAAATGATGCAGCCCAGCAGGGGATCACTGAGCACAGGGCAGACTG
Source organism: Mellivora capensis (assembly GCA_004024625.1). NCBI lineage: Eukaryota > Metazoa > Chordata > Mammalia > Carnivora > Mustelidae > Mellivora > Mellivora capensis. The sequence continues at coordinate 53,097 of PISX010010167.1, forward strand.
GCAGGGCGAGTAGAATAATCATTCAGGAGAATGGTCTTTGAAACTTGAGGTACGGAACTCAATTGGATAATGAAACACTGGGAACTCCACAGGGGATTTTTTTCACCTCTATAAAGAACATTCAATTAAATGCTTTTTCATTTGGACAGGAGGGGTGGAGCTATTTTTTCCTCTCTCTTTTCCACAGAAAGTATCTCCTTGGATCCTGGCCTCATTTTTTTTCCCTGCTTTTTATTGCCTGTTTTTACTCCCTCTCGTGATCCACAATGCCTGCACATCCTGCCTTCTCACAGGTTGATGGAAATCCCCCATGTTGCCCTTGGAAATGCTCATTACCGAGGAGAGACACAATGGCTTCACTGGGTGATGCACTGGTGAGGCTTCCCCAGGCTTCTGGTGCCTCCATTTCATGGGCCACTTGCTTAGCTACTTCTGAAATGCCTTAGTGCTATGAAGGCTGCATTTAACTTAGCCATCTGTGAATAACTCCATCAGGGGCAGATTCAAATCCAAAGTCAAGACTGCTTCCTGGCCAAAATGTCATCCTGTCCCACAAGGGCCAGCAAGAGTGATTTCCTGACATGAGTCCGATACTGTTGTCCCTCTCTTGGGAGCCCTTGGGAGCCCTTGGGAGCCCTTGGGACTGTGCCATGCATTATACGTCGACTTTCTTACAAATCAATTAGTGCTTGGCATTTTATAGGCTGAAATCATGTCACACAGCCTGTGTGTAGTCAGGCGTTGGGCCATGATTCCAAAATTAATGGTCATTGGGCTAGCAGAGGTATACATTTCATTCTTGGAGTGTGACGAGATAGGAGGAATACAAGAAATGGATAAAGGGATCCTGAGGATGGGGTCATGCAGCTCATTCAGTTCTACCCTCGCAGAATAAAGATCTGTGGGTCCCGGGTTTTGTGCTTGGTGCTTGGCACAGTGGCATATAAGACACAGCTTTTGTCTCATGGGTCTTACAATCTAGTAGAGGGAGCAGGGGATCGTAACCTGGAGCCAAGGATATAGAGAGAACCTTGTGAATGAATGGTCCTTAGGGAGTGCCAAATCTTCCAGAATTTTCCATAAACTGAATTTGTATTATGAGAGTGTGCCTACATGCTTCACATTTTTCCAGGTAATGGATCCATGGCTTTTATGAGATTCTAAGAGGTATAACACACACACACACACACACACACACACACAGAGCTACCAAGGGTATGCAGGCCAGCCCCGCTGACAGGGTGTCCCATGGTCCAGGACAGAGAGGTGGTAGAATCACCTCTTATCTGAGGTTATGCGTAGAAGCAGCCAAGTAGCTGGGAGAAGTTCAGAGTTGTTGGCTCATGTCACAAAATGTGAAACTGAGAAGGAAGAAACATGAGTCCTCACAGCAAGCAGCGGCCACAGAAGAGGTACCAGGTGGTCAGAGAGCAAGGAGATGAAGGATTAGGAGCCACGGGTCAAACCGTGTAGGTAGTAGGGCAGGATGGGAGGATGGTGGGTAATAAAGACCCAGGGAGGGGACTGAAGGAGACTCGAAGCACGTGGAACAGGGCAGGCTGGAGTCCAAATCCTGCCCCGAGTCTTTGTTAACTTCTCTTTGCTTAGCTTCTCCAGCTACAAAGTGCACCTGCCGGTCTACCTCCTCCAAGGGTTATTGAGAGGAACGAATGACGAACTCATACAAGGCACAAAGCTACTGCTCAGAATAGGACTTTGATTGAATTCTAGGGATGCCCTGAAAGGACTACAATTAGAGTGGACACTTGTGACCATGGTTTGATGCCACTTAAGGGTTCTAAAAATCTGTTCACATTCATCCCTTTTCCCTCTCCATTCTCCCTCCTCCCATGTGGCTCTCGCAGGGTACTGTCTATTATGGGACTAAATTGACTCTTTCCTTGTATTAATCAAAACCTCCACATATGAAATTTCCCCATTTCCCTTTGAGAAGATGATTACTTTTCTGATGGAGGGTTATTAGGCAGTCTGATGAGACACAAGAATGCTCTGCACTGCTACCAAGTCCCGTTCGCTCTACCATGTGGGTTCCCGCACCTTGGCGACTCCGTCTACATGCAGCTGGCCTCGCCATGCGTCACCGGATTATCGCGGGTGTTACATGAAGGGGCCATTCCTGAAGGGGCTACACCTTTGCACCGCCCCGGCCTGGAACACCTCCTCACCAATGGCCACCTACCTAAGTAAATTAGCTAGTCTTTCTGTCTGTCTCCCTCCCTCCTCTCTCCCATAGCAAACTAGCACGCACTTACTGCATTTGGATTTTTATTAATATATAGATGATTGCTTATTTTTCTCTTCTCCCCCTGGATATTATGTCACTGAAGCAGGCACCGCATCTTATTTATTTCTATTTCTTCCCAGCACCTGGTTCAGTGTCTCCTATGAAAGGTAATCAATACATAATTGATGAATCAGTTACAATGAGTCTGGGTCCCCTGATTAATGGAGTATTTCCTAAACCAGTAGTTGTCAAAGTCTGGTCTGAGAACTCCCATGAGACACCTTCAGCAGGTGCATAAAGTCGAGACTATTTTCATGGTCATTCTAAGGTATTATTCGCCTTTTCACTCTCTCTCACCAACTTTATGAGAAGTTCATTGATAGAGTTTCAGATTCCACAAGGCAACCAGCATTTAAGAAAGTAGCACTTCCAAAGTATCAGAGAAGAATATCCACAGTTCCCTAAAAAGACAGGGAAAAATGCTCGTCCCTTTTCCAACTACGTTTCTCTGTGAGCCAGGATTTTCTTCACTTTCTTCAACCAAAGCAGTATCACAACAAACTGTACGCTTAAAAAGATTTAAGAACCCATTTGAGTCCTATTCGGCCATTCAGGAAAGAGACTTGAGAACCAGTAAAACACTACTCTCCTCACTACTTTTGTTTTGGAATATGTAATGCATTTGCACACACACCAAAAAAAAAATGTTATTTGTGCTAATATTGAATGGGCTTATCATTATTTTAAAATAGATTAGTTGGTATACATGTATTTTTTTTTCAGTTTTAGTTTCAAAGATGGTCAGTATCAACAGATAAAATCCACATAAACAAAAGGTTTGAGTCCTCCATTATTTTTAAGAGTGTAAAACGGTCTTGAGCCCCAAACAGTTCAGAATCACTCTCCTAAATTTTTTTCCATAGAACAGCACAACACTGTTAAGATGTTCCTAAGTGTTTTTGTTTATAAAGGGCGGGGCAGGGCATGTTCTTATTGGTATGGGAAATGCCGTGTTAAGTAAAGTTAAATAGTGAAGTGTTTTTCTTTCTTTCATGCCCTCTCAAATCTTTTATTTTGTTAATGTTCTTTGTAAATATCTAAGGGCATGGTATTGGTCTTCTATTATTGTGTTAGCAGATTATTACAAATTAAGCTGCCTTAGGCAACCCACATGTATTACCTGCTGGTTCAGGGGCCTTTCAGGGTCTCAGCAGGCTGCCAGCCCAGCGGTCAGCTGGGGCTGTGGGGGGTGTTTTGATGCTCACCTAGAGAAGGAACCAGTTTCAAACTCCCTCTTTTTGCAGAATTCCTCTTCTCTGAGTGGTAGAGTAAGGCCTCAGTTTTCTTGCTGGACATTGGTTAGGAGCTGTTCTTTGTGCACAGGGGTCCTTCCCCTCTTTGCACACTCTCTCGGGACACTTCTTTAAAGCCAGCTTGGGAGAGTCTCCTCAGCCCAGTCTGGAAGACCGCACCTTACATGGGAAATCAGTACTGCAGAAGGGACATCTATCTCCTTTCCCACATTCTCCTGGCCAGAAGCAAGTCACAGATCCTTCCCACACGGCAAAGGGAGGGCTCAGCTGGGTGTGAACGCGGGGGCAGAATTCAAGGGTGCCATGCTGCCTACTGGAAGTCCAGTCTACGCTGTGCTCTCACGTACTTGACCAAAGGGTTGTTTGTTTGTGTCTGTGAATAAGTAACCCTGTTTGAGAAATGTTGATCTAAAGTATTCAGTATAACTAGACGTACAACATTCTCCCAGTGTATTGTATCGGGGGTATGTGTGTGTGTATATGTGTGTGAAACACCGTTTTAAACTCCCCTGGTCAGTAAGTCAGCGCTCACCCAGAGCTTTGGGAGCGTCTAGCTGAGGAAGCAAACTTTCATGTCACAGTGAGCAGTAGTTAAAGAAGCACCATTCTCCTTCGGCGGAGACGAGGCCTATTCTGAGACAGAGGGTGTCCTCTACTTAAGGCCTCATCACCCCGGTTCTCCCTGGGACCATGCCCACAGTGCCTGTCCACAGGAAGGAGACAACTCTCCGCGCAGACTGGCCAGAACTGGATCTGAGATTGGGACCTAATGACTCTCAGAATCAGAAGACTGGCCTAGAGACGGTCTACAACTCTCGGACTGGAAAGACATTGTTTTGACCCATAGGATTTGCACTGCAAAACTCTGTTTTTCAAATAAAATACTGCACGGTGCTCTCTTGATTAGAACAAGCAACCAAACAAAGAGTGGACTTCTCTGGTAGAAAGTGTGTCCTGCCCTCTGGAGCTGCCAGTGGCTCCCCATCGTTCTGAAACCCCAACTGCCCTTTGGAATTATTTCTCTTGCCCGGCGCGCTCATTATAAATTGGGACGAACTGAACACCTGGGAGGTGAGGTGTCCTCTCCAAACCACACCACCAAGTCTGGACCACCCGTTGTCAGGAAACCTTCAGGGCAATCCTCAAAGGTGACCCTCTGCCTCCTCACTGGGCACAATGGCCTCTCCACACACTGTATCCTCGGGTGCCACCGAAGAGGGCGGCTCATGTGTTCGCAGCCCCTGTCACTAACTGCCAGCTTCGGGAATCAGATCCAACTCGCTCTTTGCGTAATTAACCAGAGCAGCATTGACACCTGGTGACATCTCCAATTTCTACGAACATCCCAGCAGCCGGGGACCTGCGCGATCAGTGATTGTCTCAGACCCCACAAGCCACCCTGAGGGTGGGGTGGGATGGGAAATTCCCAAGACACATGGGAAAAGGTGAACGCGGGGGTGGGGGGGGGTGGGGGGGGTGGCGCTTGTCAGGCCGAACCATACCAACTTGAATCTAGCCTGAGCTGCTTGGCTCTGCGGATGTGACAAGAAACAGTGAAAACAGCAAAGGAAACCTCCTTTGGCAAGTCCAAAAAGGAAACCCATGGCCGCCAGCCTGGTAGGTGATTCAGCCTGGAGGTGCACCTCTACCTGTGCCCAAACCCTGCCCGTGTTCTCGCCAACATCCTCCTACAAAAGTTGATCCAAAGGCTTAATGGAGCAAAAGGCATTAAGAGGTGTGCGTGTGAATAAAGCCACCAAGCCCTGCCTCTTTAATTGCCACAAGCAGCATCACCGAGGCTCCACATCCCACAATGCACCCTGCTCGCCGTCACGCAGCACTCTAATGCACCCCGTTCTGAAGAGCCTGGCAGGAGGGGAAGACATTAACTGCGTGATCTGCTGGCTTCTGCCAAATTCACAAACGCTGGCAGCTAAGCCTATAGATAGAATGAGGGGTAATTTCATGCAAATGCTCTGTGCTATTCCCTGAGCTCCAAGATTAGAGATGTCAGAAAATGTAAGTGCTCCTCTGGTTAATAACACAAAGAACTAATTCAGCATGATTCCCTAAGCTGGGAGTTAAAAAGCAGTGATTGTGAACTTATGGAGGGATGGTCCCCTTAGGGTGACGTTGGAGAGGGCCAGGACTGTGCAGAGCCAGGTACTAGGGTACCTAGTGGGGGAAACAGAGCCATCTTATGAGGGTTGCTCTGAACCACCTTAAGGTGGTGTCCAGAGGCTCACATGGCTCTCAGGGCTTGGCCACCTTCTCAGTACCTGCTACAAGACTGGGCAGATATCCTAGGTAGTAATGAGTTTATGCTGCTGCCTGGAGAAGGCCATTCCAGACCAAGCCAAGGCTGCAGGCTTTGGGAACAAGATCTGGGAGACACGTGCTAAGGACACCTTCACTTTATTTCCTCCCTTTCTGAAAGCCACACTTGGTTCGTGGATGCATCCCTCCTAGTTTCTTGGGTGCACATTTCTCCATTTTTATATGCCAAACGTTATTTGGTCATAGTCTCCAGAGGACATGGCTTATTATTTAAACAGGGCATTTCTTGGAGATGATTTTTACATCTTGCAAATGGTATGTAGCAGCGGCAAGTTTCAGGGGAAGACAGATGACACCATCCTCCTATTGACTGCACTGTAGGTGTAGCACAGGGACTCCACGTCAGGCTTTGGATTTTCAGCTTTTAATTTTCACATCAGCCTGAACTATCTATGATGGTTTTTGAGACGAAGGACACACACCTCCTTCCTCTATCTCCCTCTACACAGTCACCGGAATACATTTGATTCCTAACTTTTCTAAAAGAAAGAAAAGAAATTGTCAGTTGGGGATCTATAGATGGCTTCATTGGTTATCAGATTTCTAGAATACAATGCAAGATTGTAGACAAACAAATCTCAAGCCAGACAGTGTATGTTAGTAAATCAGGAGCATGCTTAATTGATCATTTTCTCAGAGGCTGACTTAGGATTGGGTCCTGCTTTCCCTCACTGGCTGTGAGACCCTGTGGAAGGCCCTTTATTTCTCTGGGCCACATATTTCTCTAATCAATGTAGGATAAAAATATTTCTTACTTCTTAGGCTAATGTTAATGAGGATTGAGTAAGGCTATGCACATGGCTAGCCTATAATAAATGATCAGTAAGTAGCACCTTTCATTGACTTATGTAATTAAAGCCCAAAGCACAGTTTTTTGGCTCATAGCAAGTACTCAGAGTTTCTCTATCATCATCAGGTATCTGCCCACACACAGCACCCCTCTGCAATGGCAATTTCTTCCAAATAATATAACAAGTCAAATGGAACCTGTTTTCTGTTTACCCCCTAGGACATATGTTCTGCTTTTTATTTTTTGTTTTTGTTTTCGACAGTGTACCATACACTACTAGATCGGCCGTACCCAGCTATATAAATGGGCAAGGCAAAAAAGTCAAATCAATTATTTAAAAAGTTTAGAGACTCAGTTTCCAGAAGAAGTCTACCTAGAGGCAATTACCTTATCGGGCCCAAGACCAGCCCTACTAGAGAACGGTCTTTCGTAACAAGACCACGGGGTTGTTTTGTCATATGAGATAAAGGAGCTCTTTACAAGTGAATTGTATTTTATTTTATGGAGCTATCTACTCCCAGTAAGTAGAGCCATGACTCACTGGAAATTATGAATCCTCACATGTTCTCACCCGTTGATTTACAAGTCTTTGAGGCCACACACAAGTGAGCGATGTTTTACTGCTAAGTATTCATGACTCTTGTCCAACTACCCTTGAAAATAACAGTTTTCTGATTTGGAGGAGCACAGATACATTGCAAGCAAGCCCTCTGGTATAGATGTTTCCAGAAATGAGTTTGCACATCTTCAAGAAGATAGTGTCAATTCTGTCCCACAGATTATCCTGAAATACTGATGATGGTTTTTGAAATACATAAAGAACACACACTCCTCCCTGAATCCCCCTTCATACAGTCTAGAGAATATGACTGATTCTTAACTTTTCTGAAAGAAAAGAAAGAAATCATCATAAATTAGGAATCCATGGGTGGCTTTACTGATTATCAAATTTCTAGAATAGAATGCAAGATTATAGACAGATGAATCTTGAGCCAGATGGCATATGTTATTAAAATCAAGAGCATGATTAATTAGTCATTTACTTGGAGTGATTTATCTTGTGCCTCTCTCCACTGGCATTGGAATTACCTGCTGTGGACGTCAGGTGTACAGCTCTGTTATGAATACTAATCAAAGTCCATACAAGTGCAAATTGAGGATGAATTTGAGCTCCACCAAACATCCATTTTAAAGAGCTTTTATTAAGGAGGCCTATAGTCAAGAAGCCCATAAAGGTACAGAGGAAGAGGAAAGACCAGTAATGGTGAGTTGCCGCCCTCTCAGAGGAGCCAAGTGCCAGCCCGGCCCTGCATACCTGGGACCGCAGGGCTGCCTTCCAGGTGTGCGTCTAAATGGGAGAGCCCCATCTCTTCTCCTTCCCCACATACTTCTCCAACCCATCCTGTTCTCTCCATTTCAACTGCCAGCCCCAAAAGTCAAGCACTGCCCTCTCTCTCCTGAAAGACCACAACAGCTTCCTCAGTCGGGTGCCATTAAGTAGAAGAGACTTGTGAGAGGTGTAGCTGACCGTTCAACATTCTTCTCGAAACCCTTCGGTGGCTCCCAGTGCTGGGGGAAAGAAGCCCTTGCTCCTGGCTCAGCCCATAGTAAGTACTCAATCCCACCCCCACCTACCGCTCCTGTTTCATTTCAGATTTCTCTCTGGCTTATTCAATGGGGTGATGGCATTCAAACTTTCTTTCTGTCCCAGGACTTCTTACCTGTTGGTCACTCTTTCGAAAATGCCCTTCTGCAGTGCCTCTGTCTGGCTAATTCTGTCTCCCTGTCTCTCGCTTCAATGGCACTTCTTCCCAGATACCTCCCTTGCTTCCCCTTACGTCCCTCTGGAGATGGTGACCAGCCCTGCAGTTTTTCCTTAGAGTCCTAATGACAATCAGAATTGTCATTAATTATTTTTATAATTAGTCATTAGCACCATCTCTTTCCTTCCCTAGACTCTAACCACGTGTGGGCTATATGAGGTTACAGCTCTGAGCACTTGCAGGGCACAGAGCAGGCCCTCAGTAAGTGAGGGGGTCGAACAACAATGATGAAAGCTGTGGGGGTGGGGGGAGGACCACTGACTTCCAAATCAGTGCCCCTTTCCTCCTGGGCTCACAGCTGGACTACTTTTCCCAATCGTCCTTGCAGGTAGGTGGTCTGGTCATGTGACTGGGTGGCTCATGCCACTCCTAGGTGCTGCCCTTTAAAGCCTCCCTGAGCACTTCCTGATATTTCTGTGTTCTGGCTGGCTGGGATGTCGAAGTCTAGGGTCACTGTGAAGGCCATGTGTTGAAACTGGCAGAGCCTGGCAGAAACTGGCAGAGCCTGGGTTTCTAAATGACTTCATGGAACGAATGTCTTCAATTGCTGGTCCAGAACTCTTGTAGGAGCAGGACATAAACTTCTGCGCTGTTAAACCAATGACATTTCAGGGACAATTTGCAAACTAGCCTAATGCATAGGATTCCAGGCCTTGGAAGTGAGTTAAAAAAAAAAAAGAGTGTTCCTGACACAAACATACACACTCACACCTCTAATGAACATGTAAGTAGATCTTTGGAGGCAGAAGAAAAAAATTGAATCTGACGAAGTATCATATTATGGAAAAATTAGTATATTTTTTTCAACTTATCTCCATTTATTTCTTTCCCACGACTGACTCAATCTCTAATAACTAAGAGAACAGTCTGATTACTGGTGTTTCTTTATGAAAGAGCCACCATGGCCTCCTACACATCTCCCTATTCTGACATGCTGCCCTAGTCACTCCAGTGAAGGCCCTGGGTGTGGATGAGCCCTTACGGTTAGGAGGGGAGGCCTTCCCAAAACCATAGAAAGTCGAGACGTCTTTTCACTGAAATTAGAAGCTCATCTAGCAAGCCATTCCACTCAGTTCAATGCAGAACTTAGGTTCGCCCCAGAACAGTTCAGGGAGAGGAAGAATCACCGGACAGATTTTTTCAAATAGAAAGTTCTTCTCCACGTCCCTAGGGTTCTGTCAAGTAATCTGAGGGCTGAGGCCCCGCCTGCTGCAGGTTACCTCTCTCTGCCCGCACGGCCCAGTGGCTAACTCCAGCTGAGCCAGAGACAGGCTCACGCAGCTTGGCAAGCCTCCGCTGAGCGAGTTAATCTAGCTGAGTTAATGGCGATGCGGCCACTTACCACCAGCACGGGCAGCCTCATCAGTCAGCCGGTCGGAGCTCTGGGGCCCAAGAGCCTGGCCCTCCCTGCCTAGCCTTCCTCCGGCTTCGGAAACCTCTGTACTTACCAGGAGCACCTGCTCACAGAGTTGTGAAGCCTTTGGCCCTAAAAGGGAGGAACCGAGCACTTTCTGGCTCTGAGTATGGATCTCCCATGGTCCTGGAAGCCTGTTTCTTCCACAGGAAATGTCCCTGAGTGCCAACCCTGCAATAATGGAAAGGAACATTTTCTCACATTGAGCCACACCTGTTGTCAACAAGCATTTGCTTCCAATCTATTTAAGCTCCATGGGGGAAGGAGACTGTGTGGGTCTCAGGTTTTTTTTTTTTTTTTTTTTGGCAATGCTGGGCCCACAGCACCTGGGAAGGCTTCACAAAGTCTGTGCTATTGTTGAAGAAGTGGGGTTGCTCCTGGTAACAGCCGCTTTATCTCAATAGAGACCCGAGGGCTCTGGGAAAGTCACAAAAGCATCACCCAGGCCCCTGTGCGGAGCTGAGCGCCAGGCCCTTGGAGCTGAAAAGCAGCCCATGCCTGTTAGGGTCCGTGCAAACTCACCAGGCGTGGGAGCAAAGCAGAGTGAGACCAGCTTCCTGCTTGTGATCAGGGCTGGGGCCGCTTTTGTTGTTGGTAGTGGTTTGGTTTTGGTCGAAGACGTCACTGGGAAGAGTTACGTGAAGTGTCTATATTGATGGACCGCAAGTAACCCAAGACGTACTTAACCACCTACAGTGCACATGCTCCTCTGTTCTGACTTGTTTTATCTATAAATCCATTTGTTTATTCTTCTCTCCTTTCCTTCCTTCAGAACCAGAGGCCCAGCCTGAGTGCATCCTAGTTCTTTTGATCTGCTCCCTGAGACCCAACTTCAGTTCCTGTCATCTACCTGATGCCTTAATAACCCCATACCTTCTGCCCCTCGGTGGGGCTCTGCTCCGGGATACAGATATTCTACTCAGCAAAGCGACGCTCTTGGAGAGAACTGAGAGCTAAGCCTTTATCCACTGCTTAATTCCCTGTTGTCATATGGCCTGCTCCCAGAGGTTATACCCGTATTTGCCACACGTAGCTTCAGGCTCCACCGTGCCCAACATTCTCTGAATCATTCAGACACAGTAAGCCAGTCCTTCTTGAGAATTCCCTTGGCAACACAACACAGTTCTCAACATGGCACAGGAATCAGCACTCTGCTGTGTGACTGTGGGTTTATTTATGACCCCTATGCAAGATCGTAAGCTCCTTAAGGGTAGAGATGTGTCTTATGTCTTTATTACCAATGCCCAGAGGCTTGATCAATGTCAGCCAAAGGGTTTTTATAAAGGATGGACAATTGTATAGATGATGAGTATATTGATGGATGAGAGGGTCGATGAGCGGGCGAAACGTGAGAGGAGGAATGTATAAATGGATGTGTAGGTGAATAAAGAGGAGGGTAGATGGTTGGGCAGATGGATAGGGACAGAAAGATGAGCAGATATGCAGATGAATGGATGGTTGGGTGAGTCCGTGGTTGAGTGGATGGATGGGTGGATGATGGGTTAATCAGCGGGTGGACAGACACATGAATGATGATTCATCCTCATCGGTATAGACAATACAGACACTTCCATATTGATGAACGAATGCTTGATGAGCGAGGGTAAGTGAACGGTGGCTGGGTGAGTGGACAGCTCCATGAATGAGTAAAGAATGACCTCAACCATCCACATGTCAATGTTCACTTCAACAGTATAGCTTACTTCCAGTAAGACAATCTCCAACTGTTAAACTTTGAATAAACTCAGAAAACCAGAACTTCCAGCAGGTGAAAAAGTCAGCAGGACCTTCATGGCCTGCAGGCCCTGGAGCTGAAGGAACATGAAGCGTGCTAGAACTTCAGGCTATTGGCCAAGAGACTAAATGTTTCCCTGTGGCAACCAACAGCATTGCTCTGACAATAGTCAACTCTGCTCCATTATCTTATTTTTTTTTCAGTATTTCAAGATTCATTGTTCATGCACCACACCCAGTGCTCCCCGCGATACGTGCCCTCCTTAATACCCAGCACCAGGCTTCATTATTTTTTTTAGAAATCATTTCCTGCATATTAAAATCACCCCTTTTATTCTTCAGAAATGATACCTCACGTGAACCTAGACACAAGCTATAGAAGATGCACCGGAAAGAGAAATGGACACCGGGGGAAATTAGGGAACAAGCCCAGAACTGCCCACCTTCCTGAGCAATCCTTGAGAAAGAGTCCCTTCCGATAAGCAAGAAAAGAGAGCGACTCCCTCAAACGTGACCTTGTTTCAAAGCCACACGGCCTTCCTCACGCCAGTCTGCGGTGAGTCGGGAACTAAGAGAATGTGTAGTGTTCAGCTACCGTCACACGCGGAACGAAGCGTCCCCCCGTTCCTGTGTGTTGGGTTATTGCACTTTTCATTACTGCTACTGTGCTAGGGAGGGCCTTTGCGTCCTCCAAGATAACAACAGAACAATGAACCAGTCTGAGAGAGAAAAGCTGTCACTTTGGATAAAATTAGTCTGTTTTATTTTTTTATTTTAAAAAATAGGAAGCTAATCATGCCAATTGTAATTTTAGTAAGTTATTTATAATGTGAGTTCATTAAAGCATGAATTTTCCCTTGGGCTGAACTAATGACCACTATTAGGTATGCTCCCCCATTACAAACGATCAAAATATTCAATGAAATAAGATGAAAATTATAGATAGTGATAATTACAAAATGTCAGCCTCACCTGGAATCAATTTACTAATATGTCAGCTGGGGTACAGAGGAGAAGAGTCATTTTAAAATGTGCAGAAGGCACGTTGCATGGGCTGCTGTCATTTATTCTTTGGGGACTGTCACGACTGAATATTTATATGCCTTGCTCCCCTGCCGTTGTTTCTAGCCTGCTGGCTACACCCTTTATCAGAGAGCAAGGGAAGGACTGGCAAGGAGAGAAATCTCCCCCACCTCCTTCGATCCCCAGGTCCTTTCCTAAATTTTTGCATGGAAGTAGAGACAGAGCTGTTGTAAGCATTAGGGGTCTATATCTGTGGTTTTCCTCTTAAATATATAGTATTGGCCACCTGCCCAGCCCCACTTCCTGCGCGAGAACAGGAGCGGGGTTCTTCATAATTAGATGTATTGCAAACGCTGGGGCTTGGTTTTAAGTCAAGGCTTCAGCTGTGCTTGTTTTGTTTCGGTAAATCACACGTGTACCTGAAATCATGAGCAAAATGAATTTGCTCTTGGCACAGAAGGGCAGAGACCCCATCCCCTGAAGTGCACCTGTCAGGGAAAGGTGCAGTTAACGTGACGCACGGGCACAGATGCGTGAGGCTCCTCGGGGGATGATCAGTTCGTGAGGCTGTCAAAGTTACCTGTGTGACGAGACAGGATAAGAACCACGAGCTTCCTCTTTCCCTTTCCTACAGTTGCCTCCCCCCCCGCCCCCAGTATCTTCCTGCCACCATCTGCCATGCGAAAGATACCGGAGGGTATAAACACGGCTCACACAGACACACTCCAACGCTGCCCTCCTCGGGTTAAACGACTACTGGCCATTTGGCTGTGGTGGAAGAGAGGGCCTGGGTGAACTCCCCAAGTGGAGCTGGTCAGGTGCAGGCACTTTTGAGGTTGGTTTACATCTGTGTTTCCGCTTCTCTCCTGCTCTGTCTTCTGCCCCCCTGCCCTGCCCCTTGGGGCCACTGATGGCTCTTCCAGGCCTGCTCCTGAACTCTCTCTTCCATTCCAGATGCCTCTGTCCCAAAGGAGCAAGAAACCCTCCTACCAGACACCAGGGAATAGCCCCTGCCGTGCCAGCAGCCCCGTGTGCCCAGGGCCGTTGGGCGCTGTACGGGAATCCTGAAGCAGCCTCGGCTCTGTTCTGGGGGCACAGCTCTGGGAAGCAGCGCGCACAGTGCTGGAAAACATGGGGTCTGAAGCCAAAATGCTGCCTACCAACTGCGCGACTCAGAGCAAGTCAAAAGACTTTGAGCGACAAAATTGGGAAAACTATATTGGCTTCCTATAGATTAAATATGCCCAGTGCTTAGAATGGAAGCAAGCACACAATAGGTGCTTTTTTACATATTAATTAGAGTAAACAATAATTTCTAATGAATCGGTTACTCAAGCCTCAGTGTTTGATGACTCAGGCTCCCCACTTCGAGGTTCCTTTTCATCTCTGTCCTGGAGTCCGGCAGCTTTCTTTGGCCTGGGATCTCAGTCTTTCTGTCTGAGGTCGACTAATGTACCCAGCGATCATCGGAGCTGATTCCTGATCACTGTCTTTTCTCAAGCCTGCACTGTATTTAAAACTACCACAGCACTGAAGACCAAAGAGGCTTCAGTTCCTGCGACTCAGACAACCTGGCCAATCTAAACCCACTCTTGAAATAATGAAAGTAGTCTTTGTCACATCCTAGGTTTGGAAATGATTGAATATAGGTTTCTATTACCTTGTGTGCCTAAAGAACAAAGCTGTTGTAAATAATGAGGGCTCTGGATAGGTCCGAGTTAAAACTTACTAGTTCTTAAAAGAAGATGCATGAAATAATAAATAATAAGTAAGGAAAGGGATGCTTCCCTGCCAACCATATCTAATAAAAACTTACTGGTGGGGGCACCTGGGTGGCTGAGTGGGTTAAAGCCTCTGCCTTCAGCTCAGGTCATGATCCCAGGGTCCTGGGATCGAGCCCCAATAAGGCTCTCTGCTCAGTGGGGAGCCTGCTTCCCCCTCTCTCTCTGCCTGCCTCTCTGCCTACTTGTGATCTCTATCAAATAAATCTTAAAAAAAAAGCTTCCTGATGATAACATCTTAGAAGGAAAGAAGGCAGAATGTGTGTATGTGCGTGTGTGTGTGTGCGCGCGTGTGCGAGAGAGAGAGTCCAAAGGCCATTTCCAAAGAGGAGCTACAACAAGGTCTTGGGCAAAGTCTGCATCATGAATGAACATAAAGCCTTCTATTCCAGCAAGACTACTTCAAAGGTCAATACTTATTTGTGTAGAAAAGACATGGCAGCAACATGGAAACGCACCCAGTCCCCAGAACTTAGCCGTAAGGTTGGCTTTAGCATCATGAATCGAACAGGTGGATACAAAGTTATTTAGAGAGACAACGTATTTTGACCAGCTAAACCTGACAGCTGTGCCAGGTTTTCGAGACTGAGGTGCCTTTATCTTATCGAGGGTAGGTAGACAGACACAGGGATGCACACTCCTCAAGACATGCCAGATATTCTGGAGAGACAGTGTAAGTAATTTGAAGCACTATTTTGCACCAAAGTAATCATGGGTATTGTGGTGGCTGTGCCTGGCTCTCAGGGGTCTCTGCCTCCCTGTACGTACGCCCTTGGGTAACTTCCCCTCTTGAGTGTGCGGAGAACCTAGTCACTTGTTTCTAATGAATAGAATGTGGCCAAAGTGGCAGGTTATCTCCTTCATGATTAAGTTACCGAAGACTTTGACTTCCCTCTTGTTGGCATTTTGGCTCCCTCATTCTTCTCACTTGTTTGCTCTGAAGAAACATGCTGCCATGTTGTGAGCTGCCCTATGGAGAAGTCCATATGGGAAGGAACTGGGCTTTCTCTGGCCGACAGCCAGCACAGGCGTAAGGCCCGCAGTGCAATAGCTTTCAGGGATGGAATCCTACCAATAACCCCAGGAGTGAGCTTGGAAGTGAACTCATCCCCACGTGAGGCTTCAGAGGACTGTAGCCCCAGCCCACACCGTAACAGCAGCCTGGACGACAGCCAGGACACCCGCTAAGGCTAGCCCACGTTCCTGACCCACAGAAACCGTGCAGTAATAAACGTGATTGTGTGATGCAGCCACTGATAACTGGTGCAGGCTTATCTGGACCGGGGCTTCAGCTCATGCACACAAAAGGCCCCCGAATTACATGCTTTAGGAGGGGCTCCGCACAGAGAATGCTGTGGAGATACATAACAGTAGAGCCCTGCCACCATCTTATATCTCCATTTTGAATCTTCTTCATCTTTTTGAGCTAGCTCTCTGACCTGGCCCCCTGGATCATCAGTTTCCTAATCTGTAAAGTGGGTATAAAAGTCTTGGTACCATCGTTTTCCTGGGAGAGGTAAACCAGGGGTGTCTGAAAGCACAGTATCTGGCATACAAGAGCTTTGGTTCTGGGCAAAGTGGTAGGACTCCTGGGCTTCTGTCTTCACTCCAGCTAGAAGTAGAACCTTCCGTCTCTTTTCTGTTAGAGGAAGGGAGGAACAAAGTCACCTCAAACCACCTTGCTTTCCCAAGGCCGTTCCCCTCTGCTGTTTGATTATATCACTAAGTACCAAGTGTTTAGTTTGGAAAGAAAACCAACCACATAGTCAACACCTCTAGGTATAATGAAAACAGGACACACACACAGAACATGGATTTAACCTTCTCATTCAGCTAAAGTCTGTGTTCCCCGAACCAAATAGATTCTTATTTGAAAAGAAGGTTCCTATTTGCAGGTTGTTTGCATATTATTAAATTTGCCACTATGTCCAGCTGGTCCCTCTGTGTGTCCCCATCGGCTACAGTAATGTCTACAGATTCAGAGACTTCCACTAAGCATGGCTGCTTATTAAAATAATAAAGGGGTCCTGCCAATCGAGCACCAACTCTCTGCTGGGCATTCTGCATGCCGATTTTGGTATTTTTGCAAACACACGTGGCTTAAATAGTGCCCTTTGCTACTGCTCCCTTCACATCTCCATCCATTCATGAAAAGAATCCATCAGCATGTGCCCCAAACAGAGGCTAGCCTGGGAACAGGCCTAAGGATTTTTCTCCCAACATGGCTTCCACACAAAGAATAAAGGTTCTAGTGTTGCAAGGGTCAACTGTGTGTCTGGCCCTGTCCTGGGAGCTTTCTGCACGGGTCTCAGGGAGGCTGTGAAGCATATGAGTTAAAGCATTGGGTGAGGGCTAAACTGTATGGGTTTTAACGCTTCCTCCACTATTTACTTCCTAGAGAAACTCAGGCATTTTACTTGACCTCTCTGTGCCTCAGTTTCTTCAGCTGTGAGCTGGGGTGAATAGAGTACCATCTCAGAACATTGATTTAAAAATCAAATAAGTCAATAGATTTTAAATACTTATCTTACCAAGGAATCAACAAATGTTATCAGTTTAACCTTTGATATACAGCCTGTGGGGTAGATGGGATTCCACTCCCATTTTACTGATGAGAAAAGGGAAGTTGAGGGAAAGCCAAGTCCTTGCCCAAGCTCACAGAGCCGGTAGGTGACAGAAGTGGAGCACCTGCCCCCACAGGACTGAGTCCAAAGCTGTGACTACAGGAACTACTGCCTCAGGAGGCCCTGCTGATTCTCTTGTAGATCCTGGTGATGACAACAGTGACCACGAAGTGGCCATTTCCTGTGTGCCAGGTACCATCCGAAGAGCTTCCCATGCATTTGTCCCGTTCACTCTCTATCACACGTATACGCAGTAGGTGCAAATGTCACCATGTTACACAGAAACTTCAAGCAATGCACTCAAAGCCACACGTGGCAGGGACTCCTAATGCTCATCATGCCCTGTCCTGCTCTCCCTCCAGGCACAGGGGAGGAGGAGTCAGAGTCCTCGGGCCATGAGGCAGGGCCCTTGGCTCGTTCTTGCACAAGCGCTACAGGCAGAAGTGACCCGATTCTTTCCTGAGTCAAAGCCTTCTGCTCCGGAGGCTCTCCAGCGCTCTCTCCCCAGCTGTCCCAGTCACAGCAGACATTTGGTAAAGGAGGGGCCCACAGCCCAGGCAGCCTCACTTGCTCCAGTTTTCACCAGGGACAGCGAACCCTGCGGGTCTGGGGAGCTGTGCTTGTTTGGGATTTGGCTAACTTCCCCTACCCTGGCTGCCGTAGCTGCTGCATGGCGTTTCCAGGGTTCAAACCCCGGAAAATGAGAACAGTGATAACTTTAAAACAGGGGGTGGAAGAGAATTAAGTTATATCAGATCAAATCTACATGGAAAGGCGTAACACAGAGCTGAGCACATGGTAAATGCTAAGTAAAAGTTTACTGAATAAAAGAAGAGGATTCTTCTTCTGAAGGTCAAGATTAAAACCTTCTCAAGAAGACACAGTGAGAGCTGACAGCATATCGTGCTCACGCTGCGCCAAGCGTATTTCCAAGGGCCCTGTGCGTACGGACCTAGTCGTTTCTTACAACAACCTGTGAGAAAAGTACGGTGAGTGTCCACAGTTTATAGATGGGAAAACCAAGGCATAGCGAAATTAAGGAACAGAACTGAAGTCATAAAGCTGTAAAGGGAAAATCTTGGTCTCAAACCAAAGTCATGTGGCCCCAGAGCCTACATTCTCGACCTTGGGTCAGGGAAGCGGAATTTTTTTTTTTTTATACAAATGGCTATCAGACACATGAAAAAATGTTCATCATCACTAGCCATCAGGGAGATTCAAATTAAAACCACATTGAGATACCAACTCACACCAGTGAGAATGGCCAAAATTAGCAAGACAGGAAACAACGTGTGTTGGAGAGGATGTGGAGAAAGGGGAACCTCCTCTTACACTGTTGGTGGGAATGCAAGTTGGTGCAGCCACTTTGGAGAACAGTGTGGAGATTCCTCAAGAAGTTAAAAATAGAGCTTCCCTATGACCCTGCAATTGCGCTACTGGGTATTTACCCCAAAGATACAGATGTGGTGAAAAGAAGGGCCATCTGTACCCCAATGTTTATAGCAGCAATGGCCACGGTCGCC
>PISX010010168.1:0-71712 GCA_004024625.1 Mellivora capensis
GGGGGGGTAGGAAAAGAAGAAAAGAAACAAGATGGGATCAGGAGGGAGACAAACCATAAGTGACTCTTAATCTCACAAAACAAACTGAGGGTTGCTGGGGGGAGGGGGGTCGGGAGAGGGGGGTGGGGTAATGGACATTGGGGAGGGTATGTGCTATGGTTAGTGCTGTGAAGTGTGTAAACCTGGCAATTCACAGACATGTACCCCTGGGGATAAAAATACATTATATGTTTATAAAAAATTAAAACATTAAAAATTTTTTTTAAAAAAAAGAAAGAAAAAGTTCTTCAAATGAATTATTCATTAGTCCCTCAATCAAAACTCCGTACTTTATGACAGTAGTTAGCATTAGTAATAAAGCCAAAAATAACTGAGAACACTATTATTTTCGTTTAAATCTCCTTCTCCCTTCTTTTCCTCACAAGCCCAGAACACATGTTTGTTTTGGAAGCAAATGGCAAACACTTAAAGGAGAACTTAAAGTAAGTTATTAATGATCAAGGCAGAAATGTAAAATCACATCAGCTGATAAGTGGCTGACAGACTCAAGGTTAGAGAACAGTGAGGACATTATGGCAAAGCTAAAGAGTAACATTCCTTTTGCTTCAATGATTGGCAATGCGGCACCAGGTCATACTCCTAGATATCCCAAAACAAATCCACTGTTTAAAGTTTACACAATCGCCACAGGTGATCTTTGAAAGTCACAGGACACAGACCCAACCCTTGTTACATACAACTACAGCAACAGTATTTACAGCCACTGTATGTAGCCAGTTTCCTGGCCAACTTTAAGACATTCTGTCACACACCTTAATAAGCAGTATAATCTACACTCTAAACAAGTGTAATAAAAGTATATGAGTAGAATCTAAGGAAATGACTTACACCATCTCAAGATGAACACAAAGTGAGAAAACATTAAAACAAAAGGTTTTTGTTGCAGAACTTAAAAAAAAAATTGAATGCACTAATCTCATTCCCATATCTCTGTTACGGAGATATAAATCGTCCTCCCTTCTAATTGAGGAAGTCAAACAAGAAAGAAAATCTACTGGTATTGAAAACAAATTTGATTTCTTTAGTATTGTACTGAAAATTAACCATGAAGAGGGACAAATCCAAAACACATTGCAGAAACATATCTCTGTGATCCTGTCTCGTTGATGTGTCACTATTTCTATGATGCAGGTGGGGGTGGCTGTGAGGGGGGCTTGAATGGGAAATGAAAAGAGAGACATATAGAAAACATATAGAAGCTTCTATTAGCTGCTTCATTGCTGTCTCCCCAACCTCCAAATTCACATTTATCTTTCATTCTATGAAGCAAATTGTCCACCAGAGCCTTTAGCAATATTATTTTTGCATGTGAGTAGGGTGGACAAATGTGATATGGTCCTCTTAAGAATGTGCCTCAAAACCTCCAGCTAAAGGAAATGTACTTGACCAAGGTCCCAAGCTACTGAGCTCTGAAATCCATTGCTAGATTTGCAGAGTCCATACTTTCCACAGCTGCTTCCAGCCTACACCTGAGGATAGCATGGAAATTAAAGCAGACTGTACCTGGGACACATGGGACTCCTCTGGTAACCGATTTTTGGCCTGGGGATTCCCACATAGTCTTGCCTGGACTAAGATGGACATTCAACAGTTATCTTTGGAGAAAATAAACCATTCTCACTAAGCTGTCAAACCCAGACTGCTTCATAAACATCAGAAATTGACTAATGTGAAACTTGGTTTAAAATAATTTCCAGGGACGCCTGGGTGGCTCAGTTGGTTGGACGACTGCCTTCGGCTCGGGTCGTGATCCCGGAAATCCGGGATCGAGTCCCGCATCCGGCTCCCAGCTCCACGGGGAGTCTGCTTCTCCCTCTGACCTTCTCCCTCTGACCTTCTCCTCGCTCATGCTCTCTCACTGCCTCTCTCTCAAATAAATAAATAAAAAATCTTTAAAAAAATTCTAAAAATTCTAAATCTTTTAAAAAAATCTAAAAAAAAAATAAATAAATAAATAAAAAATAAAATAATTTCCAGGGGCGCCAGGGTGGCTCGGTGGGTTAAAGCCTTTGCCTTCCGCTCAGGTGGGATGGAGCCCCGCATCAGGCTCTCTGCTCAGCAGGGAGTCTGCTTCCCCCTCTCTCTCTGCCTGCCTCTCTGCCTACTTGTGATCTCTGTCAAATAAACAAATAACTTCTTTTAAAAAATAAAATAAAATAATTCCCAGCTTCCCAATGTTATTCCAGGAAGCTGAAGTACAACACATGGGTTAGAAAACTACAAAGGGAGAGATTTTTATTTCATGTAAATATAAACCTCTGATAGTTAGAGGTATCTCAAAGTTAAATGGACTGCTCCAATCCTCTCAATTAACTCTTTGATAATACTTACATCCCCACTGTACAGAACAGGAAACAGCTTAGAGAAGCCAAGTTTTCAGGGTTACACAATTTTAGCAGCAGGAGCCAATATTCCAACCTCAAACTTGCTCCAACTCTTTCTTTCCACAATTACCATATAGTTAGAAGATGTTAACTTTCATGAAAAGATCCTAAATGCTAGCACCAGTAGCCAAGGGATGATTGAACTATGTGGTTTGTAAAAACACTTTCAGTGGGGGCACCTGGGTGGCTCAGTGGGTTAAGGCCTCTGCCTTCAGCTCAGGTCATGATTCCAGGATCCTGGGATCGAGCCCCACATCGGGCTCTCCGCTCAGTGGGAAGCCTGCTTCTCTTCCTCCCTCTCTGCCTACTTGTGATCTCTGGCTGTCAAATAAATAAATAAAATTTAAAAAAAAAAAAAACCACTTTCAGTGCTAAACTTTGATGAATTTTATAAGAAAATTCACATGACAATGTCATAGCTATTTTATTTCATATAAGCCACCTTTCTTTTGCATGGATTGTAAAACAAGGAAATGTATAGATAGAGCGATGTTATTTTTAAATATAGCAATGGAAATTAATATCATCAATTAGGAATCTGTTCTAATAACCAAAAAATGATGATATAAATATCCTAAACATTCAATATTAAACCAATACAGTATAATGCTTTGAGCAAGTGAAATACACAAAGATATGTCTACAAAATATGTGCTACTATCAGGTTTAGGATTTTTTAGGTAAAATTCTATTAAGCAAGATCATAAAACTAGAGTAAATCCAATTAATTTTTTTAAAGATTTTTATTTATTTATTAGACAGACAGAGATCACAAGTAGGCAAGAGAGGCAGGCAGGGAGAGAGAGAAGGAAGCAGGCTCTCCGCGGAGCAGAGAGCCCGATGTGGGGCTCGATTTCCAGGACCCTGGGATCATGACCCGAGCCGAAAGCAGAGGCTTTAACCCACTGAGCCACCCAGGTGCCCCTACATCCAAATAATTTTATCCAACTCTTATATTGAACTGACCAACAAGGTATCAGCCCAACACTTAGAGATCTTTAGACAGCACCATCCCCACTTAGTTCAAATGTTAATGTAGTTGAAGGCAAGTCATAGAACTATCTGTAATCCAAAAAAGCAAAATACCTTTACAGCAAAGTTCATTTACAAATTTGAAACCATCAAATTCCACTGATGCCTCTGGTATCCACCACTCTAAAGCTCTAAACGAACTGTTCCTCTAATCACCAATCCTCCATCTCAACCTCACATTCCCGGGGCTAGGTATTTTTTCCCATTAATTTTATGCTCTCCACCCTACCACACCCTCTTGAAGTCCTTCCTAACATTTTCCATCATGTCTTCTTGAACTCCTTTTTTTTTTTTTAATAAACAAGACTTCCTATTCCTAAATTGGACATTGTGTTGTCTCTCCACATTCTTTTCTCCTTGAAGACCTGACTCACATGTAGTACCCTTGAATACATATCCATACCATCAAATCCAGAACACAGGCTCAGCAAAATCCTAGTTCCACTTTGCGGCTTTTATATCATTTCTTTTTTTAACTCACACAAGGAAATAAACTTTCTTCAATTAAGTTCCTCTAACCAAGCTATATTACCCTGAATACTTGGATTCGATCAGCTTTCAGGTCATTTTTTCAAAACCCATTTCTTTTCTCTCTAAAGTTCTGCCATCATCAATATGCATAATCAATACCCATGCACTGCGATCAATATCTTCTCCAGAGAATTCGTGACCTCCACTCCCACTCTCATTTTAGTTACTTCCAACTTAAACTTAATGGCCAAGCTGAATCCTTTACCACTGGAGTCTTCTCAATTAGTTTCCTATCTTTCATGCAGCCTTAAAAATGTTATTTCCATCAATCCTTGAAATTTTCCACTCCCTTGACACTAACATATTCTCCCAAACTATTAATCCTTTTCTAACCTCCATTTCATCTCTGTCCAGCTGCAATGTTGATCTTCATTCAAATCCCAGTTCTGCTATTTATTGGTAAAATATCTTGGGAAAGTTACTTAACTGGAACCTCAATTTGTTTTTTAAAAACAGGAATAACACTTACACCTCATAGGAAAGAAGGGAATAAATATGGCAACATATATAATGTAATAAGCTTAATTCTTAGCACATTATAAGTACTCAGTAAATATTAACCTCACCATGCCTTTGTCTTCCTGCAACTGTGGGCCCTGTGACTACAGTGCTGAGTAGAACTGGGAAAAAATGGATTAACCGTGTAGACTAATGCCACTATACATTTCAATTTCAGCACACTGTTCAATGCCTCTCTAGTAAGCTTTCCTCACACCTGTTGGCATTTCCCTTTCCTGTCCACTATACTCTATACATCCTTCCATCTCCTCAGGTGCCCTAACCACCCCCAGTCATCACCTGTGGTCCATCTATCTGGCTTCTTATTCTCAGAGAAAAAGAAGGCTATCAGACCTGGTATAAAGTCTCACAAAGTCTTGCTCTTGCCTCTATACTCTTTATGCCTATTAGTCCTTCACTCCTTCCCACCTGTCCTCACCTGACAGGTGATCATTTCTTGACTTCTGATGGTTTTGCCATCTGATCTAACACCCCCCTCTAGTCTCCTATAATGTCACTTCTTCAATTGTTCTATATACTCTAACACTGAATTAATTTCAGTTTCCAGCTCATTCCGGTACTGCTCCTCACCTTTGGGTCTTTACTACCTTAGTAGGTGTCAATGCCTATTGAGGAACCTTCTCACTTTTGTTAAGCAAACTCCTATTTATTCCTCAAGACCCAAGGTCAGAGCTCCTCCTCTGTGAGAGTGCTGCACAAGAAAGACATGAGGAAGGAAATGATAAAAAGTACTGCAGGATTTAAAAAAAAAAAAAACAAAAACCCTCCCAGGAAAGGTGATAATAAGAAAGTCCCACAATATCTAGAGATGATAGATGATAATGACTTTCAATTATGATATCAGGTTTCTTGCTTAACTTCTATCTTTCACACACATTTGCACTTATTTCATAAAAAGCATTTCAACTGCTCCCTGACAGCTAAGAAATGGAGTCTTAAGCCTTTCAAATTTGCAGATAATTACAAAAATATCTCCAACTGTCAGGAAATTACCAGTTTTCCATCTGTTTATGAAGCAAGTTGAAAAGGGGAGGGCAGAAAAAGAAATCAAGCTACAACACACGTTTGTTGGAGAGGAAATCAAAATCAAATAAACAGAGATCACTGATTTAGATTTTTCTGCAATTTTCACAAATTCCTTAACTACCAGTTACTTATAATATCATTACAATACAGCCCTAAGGTAACTTCTGAAACTGACATTTAGGGTTTTATAACCTTGAACTGCAACAGAGACAGGGCCTCAGTTGTTATTAACATCTGGCAACATTTCACATTGTTTTGCTTTGCTTGGTTTGCTTTTTTGTTTTGTTTTGTTTTAATTGTTTGTTTTATTTTGGCCATCCAGCTTTATTAAGTCCTATATGACATAAATTCTCCTGGCTTTACTGCTATTTAGATTTTATGCCAAACGTTAGCAATATATGAGGCCAAATATTCAAACCAAGCAAATACGCTCACTATTTCAGCACAAAACCCACATGCCCAGAGACACAGCAAGATAGATACTACTCTTTAAAGGTCAGTGTCACATTCATCTCCATGGATATTTATGCTTTCCTTGTGAACAGATGTAGGTCATTGTTGAGACAGTTTCAAAGTCAACTTCCAATACTGGAATACAGATTTGACATTTGGTAAATTTTCAAAACTCGTTAGCATTACACAGTTTTCTTCAATTCACCAAGATTCCCTTTGTGCTGTGGAAAGACTGCTGGAAGACCAATGTTTTCAAACTGTTCAGCTTGATTACACTGGTGCGGTACAACTTATCTAAAGCTATTTTAAGCATCTTCTTGGGTTACAGTAAGCTATATTGTAAATCTAATTACATTGCCCACAGGAAAGTAAGTACATGAGAATCCTGCTCTGTAATCTACTTAATAAAAGGCTCTATATTTTTCTTCATAGCCTTTATCGAAATTGTCACACAGTTATTTGTGTCTCTAATGCCATTCTCTTTCACAATAAATTCCACCAGGGCATGTGGATATGTGTATGAGGTACCTAGTACAGTGCCCAGGGACCAACCAATACATGTTTGATGAATTAATGAATGAATGATTGCTGACCAGGTAAGAGAGAACTAAATTTATATATATTTATGCTTGTCACTCTAAACTCAGGGTGAAAATGTATGCATGTTTCAGAGACTGACTGACACACGTTGAGTTGTGCTGTAACAAAGCACAGACTCTCAGTTCTAATGGGATGGATTTAATACCAGATCTGATATTTAAGAGTTGTGTGATAAAGGGAAGTAGATTGTAGTCTTTAACCCTTGGAGTAAATATTAAAGATAATGGATACAGAAGTATGCAGCACAGCCCATGGCACAGAATAAGGCCTTAATGTGGTAGGTAATATTGCTTATTAATATTTCATAAAGGTTTTAAGTGAATTACATTAATATAAATTATCCCAGGGATTTGTAAAATTGACAAAATAAATCTATTTTGAGCATATGTTGGCAGTGATAATTCAACAATAATTTATGGCACTAAAAGGAATCTTCCAACACCTTCTTGCCTATTTTCCCAATTATTATAAGCTATGTTAATAAGCTACTTTCAACTAAATTTCATCATTTGTTATTCTTTACACTATTTCCAAATCCTTAGATCTATTTGGAATCTAGCTCAGTGGGTCTCCACAACCACAATCTTAAAATTCATGGTTAGTTCAATTTTTTGCCCAAGATTGCATGTTCTTTCTTAATCAACTTTCATTTCATTATTGCCCCTATATTCCATGATTTAAATCACTATTATAGTGGAAAAAGCAAATCTTCCCTAAATTGTGTTCTCCCTCCTGGACTGTACATTCTTTCAGGCTCTTTCCTCTGCATGAAGAATCAGATCCAATCTAAAGTCTTAGTATTGGGGCACCTGGGTGGCTTAGTGAGTTAAAGCCTCTGCCTTCGGCTCAGGTCCTGGGATGGAGCCCCTGAGTCTGGCTCTCTGCTCAGCGGGGAGCCTGCTTCCTCCTCTCTCTCTGCCTGTCTCTCTGCCTACTTGTGATCTCTGTCAAATAGATAAATAAAATCTTTAAAAAATAATATAAAAAATAAAATAAAGTCTTAGTATTTATTTATTCATTCATGGGACATACTGAGTACCATCTATGCTCTGGTCTGAATGTTTGTGTACCCCAAAATTCTTATGTTGAAAACCCAATGTCTAAGTTAATGGTATTAGAAGGTGTGGCCTTTGGGAGGTGACTAGGAATGGGATTAGTGCCTTAAAAGGGGCTCTAGGGCTATCTTGTCTTTCCCACTATCTGAGGATACAACACGAAATCCATGACCAAGAAGACGGCCCCCATCTGACTGTACTGGCATCCTGATCTCAGACTCCAGCTTTAGAACTGTAAGAAATAAATGTCTGTTGTTTATAAGCTCCCCAGTCTATGGAATTTTGATAATGTAGCACAAACGGACTAGCACAGATACTATATTAGCCAGATATTATATTAGATTACAGAGTTACAAAGAGGAACACAGTATGGTCTCTAGTATCAAAGAACTCACAACCTAATTAGGCAATGCAAACTTAGAAATAGTTATGAAAAATGTGGTAAGTGAAATAACTATGAGCATGGCTTTATGAAAACAGAGAAGGGATATCTAACTAGCCTCGAGTAAGTGATGGACAGGGACAGGGACAGAATCCTGGAAAGCAATGTTCTTAGAATATAAAGGGGAAGCAAGGGGCTAAAAAGACAAGGGGAGGGGCATTCCAGGCCTGAGGGCCAGTATGAAGCACTACAACAAACGTTCATCTATTCATATAGCAAATGCTAAGACAGCAAGTTTACTTCAAACTCTTTTGTTAGCCAGACTGTGGAAAGAGCTGAGATGTCCTTCAAAAGATGAATGGATAAAAAAGATATGGTTCATAGAGACAATGGAATATTACTCAGCCTTCAGAAAAACGTGAATATCTACCATTTACATCGACATAGATGGAACTGGATAGTATTAGGCTAAGTGAAACATCAATCAGAGAAGGACAATTATCATATGGTTTCACTCATATGTGGAACATAAGGAATAATGCAGAGGACCACAGGGGGAGAGAAAACTGAAGCGGAAGAAATCAGAGAGGGAGACAAACCATATGAGACTCTTGACTCGGGAAAACACACTGAGGGTTGCAGAAAGGGAGGTGGGTGGGGGGATGGGGTAACTGGGTGTTGGGCATTAAAGAGGGTACGTGATGTGATGAGCACTGAGTGTTATATGCAACTAATGAAGCACTGAACATTATATCAAAAACTAATGATGTAAGTTACATGTACGCTGGCTAATTGAATTTTAAAAAGAAGAAACTCTTTTATTACATAAGTTCACAAAGATGTCTCCAGCATAAAAATGAGTAGGAAAGGGTTTGTTTTAGATTGTGCTTAAGAGAAATTAACATTATAATTTTTTTAAATCTGTAAATTCAAACATTTTCGTCTTAACACCATACAAGGTAATATTAGGAAACATCTGTTTTCTTCTATTTTATTCAGTGTTTCAGGTTACATGGATACAGTAATGATATTCCAAAATGGCAGAATATTAGGAATTACTGTACACTTCCCATCCAAACACAAATTTAAACTGCCTTATTAGTGATATCTAGGAAAGACTGAAAAAGGCTCTCTATAAGAGAAACTGACACACACTGGCAGGCACAATTGATAATGGTTCATTAGCCCTAGGTTTTAGAAAAGCCTGGGAATTGGCTCTCTCTTTTCACAAATGAAGAAAGTAAGAACAAGGGATACCCATAATGTTTGGTGATTGCCTCCAAGACAGAAATATACACATTAAAATGACTCCCTTGAATGTATAACTAAAAACATTATAAAGACATTTTGAAAAAAATAAAACAAGATTAATTTTATTTCTATTCTAACACATAATAGCTCTAGAAGTTATTGAGCAATTATAAAATAAGTTTGGACCTATCAAAAAAGAAATGTACTTCTTAATACAACAACTGGCTTTATATCCCATCAGGGCAGGACCTTCCATTTTTCATCACACTTTCCCATCTCAACAAAAGTTAGTTCTAAAAAATATCTTTGAATGAATGAGTGAATGCATACCTGTATAAGATTCACTCAGGAGAATCTGGTAGCAAATGAATACACAATGTCTTTGTCTTAGTAGGGGGATACAGACTAAATTAAAAGGATTGCTTTATATAAAGTAAAGGAGTGGGGGATATGCTTCCTTGAGCTAGTTGACTGGAGAAGGCCTCTCTGAGGGGGAAGGTGGCACAGGATACAGATTTACCTAGGTAAATACTCTGTATGTCTTCCATAGTTCTCATTACAATGCATCTTGGCAACCTTCACATCCCCAATTTATAGACAGAGAAAGTCAAGCTTACAAAGCTTATATAAGACTGTTTCAAATATTATGTAGGTGTCTATGTTATGTGTAAGTATATATATACATAAACTATAAAAAGAATTTCTATACAGATGTTGCCCTCCATGTTTGTGTGTGTGTGTGTGTGTGTGTGTGTGCTTTTTTTTAACTAGATACCACCTTAGACTTCTCAGTTTGCCCATACAAGTCATTTTTCATACAAGCAGATCCTCTCAAAAAACTGGCACTTTATTAGTTTAAAGGTTCCTGAGAGAACTTTGAGCACCAAAATATTTCCTTTTAAATTTTGAAAAGAAATTGGAAAAGACATTTAGAATATTAGGCTCTTTATTAGATTGTCAAGATGAAAGGTGGGTATTTTCAGTTGTTAATACATGGCAGCACTTGTTTTTAATAGGGGCCACCAGTGACTTTCATCAAATCTGTCAATCAAATGATAAATAAAAATATGATTGAAAAAAATCCTACACAATTGCAAGCACTTGGCATCATAAATAGTTTTAGTAGCCAACGATGGCACAGATCCTCCTGTTATCTGGGTAGATAGAATCCAAGATTATTTTAGGGAAAGCACTACCTTTTTTTTTTTCTCAGAATCTCAGCCATTTAATTTCTTGTAGCAAACAAAAATAATGATACC
The DNA here is from genome assembly GCA_004024625.1 of Mellivora capensis. Lineage (NCBI taxonomy): Eukaryota > Metazoa > Chordata > Mammalia > Carnivora > Mustelidae > Mellivora > Mellivora capensis. The sequence continues at coordinate 10,553 of PISX010010168.1, forward strand.
GATGTTTAGAAAAATAAAATTCTAAAGTATATTTTTTTTATCTGTTGGAATGCAGAGCTCAAATTCATGTAACATTTCATTTCAAATGACAAAAGGGTACTTTCACCAAAATTTAAATCAAATGTATAATTTGCAATCATGAAATTACCCCCAAAAGTTAAATATTAAAAACAAAGAATAAATCATAAATATTTTTGGGTCTACTTATTTAATAGGTAAGTCCAATGTCTCCTATGTTTCTAGCAAGATTCCTGGGTTTCCTTACAACCACTTAAATTTGGCACAAGGCTGAAATATAAGTCAATATACTACTGATGTTGCTCTAAGTAGAGAAGTGAATTGTAAGCCTACTGAAGAGAACAACCCAGTAGAAATGGCTGCCACTCCTTATTGGTGATACTGCCTTCTGATCCATCACTTTGGTCATACAGCACAGTTTCAAATCCCTTACAATCACAAAAGTTTTGTATTGTACTTTTAGGTTGTTTTGTATTTGCTTTATTGCTTATAAACAGTAATATCTATAAAAACAATATAAGAAAAGAAACAAGACAGTGGCACAACATTTTTTTTTAATCAAACAAAAATTGATAGGAGCAAACTAAAAATTGATTTTCAGAATAGGGAATGATAAATCCAAAGGATGATAGTAACAATTATAAGACCATTATGAAAAATTAGCTTTCAACTCCTGAATCAAGTCTTGGAATTGCTAAGAATCTTTGGAAAATAAAATCAACATTTTTTTTAAAGACTTTAAGGTCGAAGCCCATGAACCAGAAGGGTTATAAAGTTTGCTCAGATATGTATTGCCAAATTGATGCTTCTCAGTGATAGATTAAAAGCCAGATAGAATTAAAAGCTATTAAATCAGTATTTGATACTGAAATAAGAATTAATTTTTCTAACTCAAATCATGTCATCAACCATGGTATAATGCAAATCAATTATTAATAGAAAAGGTATAGAAATATGTAATAACCCATCAGGATACATGAAAATCCCTACACTGTTCTTATAAATTGATATTCATCTAACTAGTAAGTATCCTGTTTCCTGTGTTAATTATAAGCAAATAGAAATATCAGAGATTTTAAAAAAAAGAACTATCAGAGATTTTTAAAACAGAATTCTCAGAGATTCTGGTCCACTTTTTCTAGAAACCTATAAAAATTTTTTCTAAGAAACTATCATGGAAAGATGTTGGTATTTATACTTGATGGACAGGAGTAAAGATTCAACAAATGTTTAATTCTAAGATACCCAAGAATTGTATACTACTTAAAAATTAAGAGTTAGGATCTTTTTTTTTTTCTTTAGCCAACCACTAATGAACATATGAATTTGGAAAATTTAGGTAACCCCTGAGAATCAGTATTTTTTCCTTTTTAAAATGCCCTCATAGGTCATTAGAAAGAATAAAATGATCTATCACTTGCAGACAGCTTAGTAACCATATGACACATAGCATTATTAATTTTTTTCAGAAAGAAGTTATTGCCATTGGAATGGACAATAGAAAAGAGTATTGTTAAAAGCTTTATCTTTAAAAAGTCTTCCTCTGTCTAGAATTCTACAAAATAAGAAACACAAGATTGGAAAATAATAGTAACTAAAAAAGGCAATGACCATGAGAGTAGGATATATTTCTATTTATAGGAAAATGCTGAAACAGAAAGAGGAAGGAGAAACCAGAGAAAAGAGAATTTCCACTAAACAAGAAGAGAGACTAGATTTATAATCAAATAGTGTGACTTGCTTGATAGTTTCTTCTTTAACACTGAAAGGACCGACACTGACTATTCCTAACCATTAGTATGATCCCAGCTTTCTCTACAAAGAAATGAATTAAGAGGTCAGTGGTACTTGATGGTATGGACCCATATTGGAAATAGGAACAGAATTTTGTAAATTATTTGAAATCAGGAATTATTTTCTCATAATCTACAAACTATCTGAAAAATCATATAAGTCTATGTGCTCAAAGAATAAAATTTAGATTAATACATCGTGTCTGGTGCTACATGAAAGCTGAAATCTCTGATCTTAAATTCATGTAATCAAATTCATAATGTATATCCTTAAGTATGTACCACTATTGTTTAATTAATTAAACAAGGAGACCATTGGACTGAGGTGACTCTGAGGCTATGGCGGCCTACATAAGCCAACTGAAATTTCAGTCCCAAGATGCCTCAAGGTTGCAAAATCAAAATGCTATAGACAGCCAGTCACAAAGAGATGGCTAGGCTTTAAGCTACAACCACTCAATAATTTCCTTACTTTGCATCCATCTGTTCTCTATAAAAGTCTCTGCCCACTTTCCTGCTGATGGAGTGCTCTTAGCCACTTGCAGTTTGGTACTGCCCAATATCAATAGATTTTTGCTCAAATAAACTCTTAAAATTTTTAATAAGTCTCAGTTTATCTTTTAGCATACTGATTGTCTCCAGGTGAATTTGCCCACAGTCCCTATAACTCTACACAGGTCTTAATTTAGAACCTATACAGTGTTGATCATTTTATGTCATGAGCTCATGTTCATTTATTTGAACTGCTGAATCTGTTTTTAGTAGAAAATAAATAAATAAAAGCCTAAGAAGAACAAAACTCACATTCAGCATACCCTATACAATTTTTTCACAGTAAGTGCCATTTAACTGAGACTGTGAAATGAATGTTTAAATATTTAAATATTTAAATCTGTACTGAAAACATAAATACTTCTAAGTTTGCACTTAAGGTGGATCTTTGTAATACTGATTTCTAGTATATCACTATTAATCTATGTAAAAAAGAAAAAAAAAAAACCTTAACAGGAATGTTTGAGTGTTTTGAGTTTCTAAGTTCAATATATAAAATCCCTACCTTGTAGGAGGAACATGGTAATAAACCACTGGGAAACCCACCAGCTTCAATGAAGGATTTGAATGGGAAAGATAAAGGAATCTCTCAGGGAAATATTTTTTCTCATAGACAGATAAATCAAGTCACAAACATTCCCTCTGCCATCTTTAGATAACACAAATCTTGCCAAATGAGAATCCATCCGAAATGTACGTAGGTTTCAGGAAATTATAAAACAACTCCCTAGAAACCCTTCATGAAACTTGCTATAGTATAACTGACACTTGGATTTTCAAACTGTAAAATGACTGCTGAAAAATTCATGAAATTATTTCTAGATTATTAAGTGAAAAAAATGGCATGCAAGTAATTAATTAGTAAAGGACACTTTAATATTCTCTAATGGTAACAGTATTAGAATGTGCCCTCTCATTTACTGCACTGTGTGATTTGTAATGTGTTCTACCATAAGCCCAATTTGTATATAAAACTAAGGAATTTATTTCAGCTGGATTGCCAATGGAAAGAGAATTGAGGAAATAAGTCACAAAGGCAATGTTAATAAGGGGCAGAAATTCAAGCTCTGATAGCACATTTTGTACCTGGATATAACAGAGAACTTTCCAATTAGGGCCAACAAGTAGAAAGCTGATAACTCCAAGCTGAGATTTATAGGGAAAGGTCAGCAGCATGTAATGAGAATTTGGAGCACATACATCCAGCTGTAACACCTTTAGTATAAGTATAGTTTCTAATGGCAAAAGCTAATGGCTCCATGACAATAATAAATAATGGTGAGACAACATTCTAGCCTCAGGCTTTAGCAAAACTCTGGTGGCAGTATACAATTTTCACTAACACTAGCTATAGGAATAGTTCTAAAGGGGTCCTTTCATTCTCAGTGCATCAGTGGCACTAGAATCCCAGGAAACACAATAGGCAAAGAAGAACAATCTTTTAACCGAACTCCATCCTTTCCTCGATGAATTTACTGATAAGCACTGTTCCTGCAGAAAGAAAGAAATAAAACAAAGGAAGGAAGAAGAAAGGAAGGGACGGAAGGGAGGAGGAACACATTAGTGCCCCATCATTCACTAGATACCATTTGGAATAGATGTGTAAACTAAATAACAATGAAATGCACTGGAATTCACTGGGCACTTACTGTATACCTACCAGTATAATCGTAGAGCATTTGCAAGGCGCATGATGTGTATGGGGCCACCTGGAGTTGTGCCTGCATCATCTGCAAGGCCATGAAAAGCTGCTCTGAAGTCACATTTAGTAACACAGACTCCAGAGTTGACAGACCTGAACTCAAGTGATCCCAACCATGCGACTGTGGGCAAGTTAATGAATCTTGCTCCGTTCAGTTTCCAAATCCACTGTATGGGGAATATATTGTTCACCACCACTAAGGGTTACTGAGAAATAAATGCAAATAAAACACACAGGACACGGCCTGGCAGAGGTCTGTGAGCTGTGAAACTCAGTTGTTTAATTTGCTATTATTATGAGCATGTACCAACTTTTGCAGGAAGTGATGCAAAAAATAGGAAGTAACATGCTACTTGACACTTGACTGGATGAGAGACTCGTGGAATTCTAGGAACTAAACTCTACTGCTAAATGAAGTAACCATAGCACTCTTATTTAACCCTTACCATGGAAATAGCATGTGCTATGATGTGGCTTCGGGATTGTGCACTAACTGATATGATCAGCAGCCCACTAGGGTCTGATGAATCTGGAACCTCATCAGTAGCCTCACTGTATAAAATGCAATTGTCCAAGTGCCACAGCTTCCCCAAGTCCAAGAATATAGAGCAGGGAAGAGTAGAATTAATAAGAACAAATATAAATGGCATAATGAAGTATTAACCAAGAAAACTGACTTGTTTTGTAAAAAGAAAATAAAGTAGGGACGCCTGGGTGGCTCAGTTGGTTGGGCGACTGCCTTCGGCTCAGGTCATGATCCCGGAGACCCGGGATCGAGTCCCGCATCAGGCTCCCAGCTCCACGGGAGTCTGCTTCTCCCTCTGACCTTCTCCTCGCTCATGCTCTCTCACTGCCTCTCTCTCAAATTAATAAATAAAATCTTTAAAAAAAAAAAAAAAAAAAGAAAATAAAATAAAGTAGAAGCCCACTGTAGAATTTTTGAGCTTTCTACAAGGATCAGGAAAATGTACCTGGAAATCCTATCACCTCCAACCCAAGATGAACAGCAGAAGTATTCCTCTTCAATGAACCCAAGGCCTAGAATTCAGGTATATGATTAAAGATAGGATGAATTCTTCACATGTAGGTAACCTGAAGGTCACAAACCTTTGTCTATTTCTAATGCCAATATCCATCAGCCCATTAGTCACAGCAGTTTCTTTTTTTTTTTTTTTTAAGATTTTATTTATTTATTTGACAGACAGAGTTCACAAGTAGGCAGAGAGGCAGGCAGAGAGAGAGGAGGAAGCAGGCTCCCTGCTGAGCAGAGAGCCCGATGTGGGGCTCGATCCCAGGACCCTGGGATCATGACCTGAGCCGAAGGCAGAGGCTTTAACCCACTGAGCCACTCAGGCGCCCAACAGTTTCTTCCTTTTTAAAAAAAATGTTATTTATTATTTGAGAGAGAAAGAGAGAGCATAATCAGGGGAGGTGGTGTAGGGGCAGAGGGAGAAGCAGGCTCTTCATCAAGCAGGGAGCCCGATGTGGATCAGGACCTGAGCAGAAGGCAGACGCTTAACCGATGGAGCCACCCAGGCGTCTCTCGCAGTTTCTTTCCATAGCTCTCCCTGCAAATCCTTGCACTGCCCAAAATACACCTGTATTGAGCTGCTACCTAGAGTACAAAAAAGGTCACACTGCTGGATGCTCTTATGGACATTTTTTTGTTTTTAGAATGAACTCAAGTCTATTTATTTCAATTATTGATGCACACACATCCTACCAACATTCTCTACCTTCAGATTCTTTTGGACATTTTACAAATGAAAAAGAAATATGCTGAGTTATTCCGATTAGCTTGCAGTGGTTCTTAACTGATGGCCATTTTGTTCCCCAGGGGAACATCTGGCATTGTTTGGATTTGGCTATGACAGCTGGGAAGGTGCCACTGGCCTCTAGGGAACAGAGACAGTCCTAGACTCTGGTGAATCAAGGGAGGTGCCCAGGGCTCAACATTTAAGGAGAGAGTCACCCATTCTTAGGGTCATGGAAGATTAAACTTACACGGCCCTGAGAACAAGTGCTTCCTTAAATATTGTGGCCCAACCCTAAGTAGAGGCCAGGGATGCCTCTAAACAGCCCCCCATAAAAGAAATTGTCTAGTCCAGGATATCAATAGCACTGAGGTTGAGAAACCTGATTGGTTTAAAGAATCTAAAGAAAATTAGGGTTGGAAAATTGATTCCCTCCCTTTTTCAATTAAAGTTACAAATTTAAAATCACACTTTGTTAAATGTGCCTAAAAGTGAAATAATACCAAATTCTGGCATTTAGCTTTAATTCAATTACTTTACTCCCATCCACATCTACAATGAAGTTAAATCAGTTCCACCCTCTCCTTCCCAGCCTTTGTGCCCAGGCACTAGTCCTTCCATCTGTTGCTCTCACTCACCCAATCTGCTTCTAACTCCCAGATGCCAACACACCTTTCTGATAAGTGCCTTATTGATCCATTTAAAACATATCTTGAGTGCCTCACATATTCAAAGCTCAAGCAAAACAGAGTTCTTTTCCTGCTCCCTTTTCTTTTTTTTTTTTTTTAATTTTATTTATTTATCTGACAGACAGAGATCACAAGTAGGCAGAGAGGCAGGCGGGGGGGGGGGGGGGGGGGTGCCCAAGCAGGCTCCCTGCTGAGCAGAGAGCCCCATGTGGGGCTTGATCCCAGGACCCTGAGATCATGACCTGAGCCAAAGGCAGAGGCTTTAACCCACTGAGCCACCCAGGCGCCCCTCCCCTCCCTTTTCAAATTTGTTTCTCTCCCTTGTATATTTCTCTTTGTGTCATATACTACACTGCAGTCACTTATTTGCTTACTTAACTCTCCCCACACCACACAAACATGCATGCAAATGCACACACAGTAATTTAACCTCTTTATGGGCACAGACCAGGTTTTCTTTATATTTATCTTCCCAACTGCCTCTACATAGTACAGTGCTTTGAATATGTGAGGCACTCAAGATATGTTTTAAATGGATCAATAAGGCAGGTATATATAATAATACACAACAGAATCATGGACCATAGTATTTCCTGGCTTTGTGGAATCCAGTAGCAATTTCTTTGCCTGCAGATGTCCCCACCTATCTCAGAAGTCTTGAGGTTTGTCTCTAGTAGGTAACCGTCTTGACAGTTTGCTATAAAGAAATGCCCAAAACAGAATCTCTTTCCTTCTCAAAGGCCTATTCTAGCAGGAAAAGAACTCTGTTTTTGCTTGAGCTCTGAGCCCAAATTCATAAGAAAATAAATTCTATTCCTAAAAACAGTAGAAGGAATAGCTTTGTAGTAGGTCAAACTCCTCAGGAAGTCAAACTGATGTAGCTTGAAAGCACAGTCTGTCAATCTCCACTTCACCTTGACCTATTACTAATTTTGACTTTAAACCAAAAATAAGCTATGACTACCTAAGTGATTAATATGTAACTATAAATACCTCCTACTGAAAAAGAATACAGTACAAAAGAACAAATACAACACAGTCAGATTTTTTTGGTTATTTGTCCTTGAAACAATGTAATATATGTTTCTAAATATATGATTTAACAGAAAGAAAACTGAGGCCCTTCCCCCTAGGGGTATCATGAAACCAATGATTTTAATCATTTTATCTTCTTATCAGAGAACTAGCACAACCTTTAGCCAGTACCAGGAAAGATTAAATTTTGGTAAGTTTATTATGAAATAGATACTGTGATACAATAATTCTACTAAGGATTAAACACACATATATTCCACTGACATGATAACTTCCAAAATGCGAGGTCATAGAGCCACTATGTTAGATTTTCTCATGGTGCTATTTGATCCTGTGCTAAGTAAGAATCATTTTAATTGTTTATCCATGGAATAAACAGCTGACTTGTTCTGAGCACCCAGTATGAGCCAAGTAATTTCCATGCGTATGTCATTCAATACTTGCAACAACCCTGTTGAGAGGTTTTACCACCCACCTTTTGCAAATGAGGAAAGAGCCTCAAAGAGGTTTAGCAAGTTGCCAATTTTCATAGTACTGGTAAACAGCACTTCTAAAGCATGATCTTCCAATTATGTCAAACTACCACTATCTGCAAAATGTTCTGGATTATATTTTAACCTATGTAAAACAGACAATCTGTTCCTATCTTAAGAGTGTTTCACCAGTGAAAGTTGCATATGCAACTTGGTGTTAAGCTAGAATAATGCTCAAGGTCAAGCAAGGACTGTGAGCTTCCCAAGAGAAAATGCACATCACGGAAAGTGACAACAACAGGAAGCTACCATTCTGCCTGGCTTTCAGTGGAGTATACAGAGAAGCAAAGGAGAATCAGGAAGTATCACAAATCCCACAAGGCCAATCCAGTTTTCACTCCTTTGTTCCTTGTTTCAAGGAACCTGAATCTTCTATGCAGAAGGCACCTTAGTGCCTCCTATATAGCATAAAAAAATGTAAATATTTTTCTTCAGAAAGTTTACATGAAATGTATAAAAATTTTAAAAAGCAAGATAATATACAATGAGTTCTAAATATTATTCAATCAGCGAAAGTTACAAAAATTCAAAGAGGGAAATAGATTATTCTTGCTGGGATCCTGAGGATATGCATGATTACAAAGGGTGGAAGTTAAGCTGCCCTTGAAGGACAGGCTTAGTGTCAATAGGTACAGACTGTAAAAGAAAATATACTAAATTGAGAGATCAAAAGTCTGCATATAGAAAGTTGTATAACATATTTGGGAAATGACAATAAAATGGGAATTTAAGAAACTCTACATAAGCACGCATTCTGAAATACTTTTTGTGGAGGGAGGTTTTTACAGCAATGACATAAATATCATCATCAACCCCTTCCATTTAAAAGTTGCTCACGAAACAGGGACATCTGGCTGGCTCAGCGGGAAGAGCATGCAGACTCTGTGAGTTTGAGGCCCATGTTGGGTGTGAAAATCACTTAAAGTAAATAAATAAACTTAAAAAAAAATTGGCCAGAAAACTATTTTCTTTCATTTTCTTACTTATGAGTAGGTAATTTTTGTAATTTAATGTATAATATGGACACTGGTCATAATATAGTATTTTAAACAAATATGAGAAGGGCATATCATTTTAATAGTCAGGCACAGAGCTTCTATATAGAAAATTTGATTATTATCATTTGAGAAAACGGGGTTGTCCAAGTACTGTTTTACCATAGCATATGGCAAAATGGTGACAGACAGGTACAGTCAGGTGAAAAATGTTATGGACTAAATGTTTGTGAACCCCTCCCAAGTTCATATGTTAAAGCCATAATCCTCATTATGATGACATTATAATGGGAAGTAATTTGGTTTAGATGATGTCATGGGGGTGGGGGGTTGGGGTCTTCATGACGGGATTAGGGTCCTTATAGGAAGAGACCAAAGAACTTGTTCTTCTCCTCTCTCTCTCTTGTCTCACATTGTCAGAGAATGAGTCTCACAGACTGATGATTAGAGCAGAAAGGAAAGAAGCAGCTCTCTAGAGTGAGAGGGGTCCCAAATGGGTTGCCACTGAGGGCTTTTAGTGACAGTCTTTTATTGAGAACTGACCTGGAAGCTTGTGGCCTCGAGATTCCTGTCCCATCTTGGTTTAAGCACAGACTATTGATAACACCCTTAATGACTTAATTCTTTGAGGCCTGGTCACTCTCTGTGATACACTGTAGCCACCAAAGTAAAATACTCTTGACCATGCAAGGCCAGGTGGTCTGTTTCACTCTGTCTTAGCTTCTGCCTGCCAGGAATCGTTTCAGAGGCCCCTACCTCTCCCTGCCTATACCCTAATCCTTTCCTTATTCAATGTGAGGACACAGCAAGAAGATGGCTATCTGGAAGCCAGGAAAAGGGCTCTTACCAAGAACCAGCATTTTGATCTTGGACTTCCCAACCTCGAGAATTGGCAGAAATAAATGACTGTTGTTTAAGACACCAGTTTATGTGATTTTGTTACAACAGCACAACTAACGAAGGCAGATAGATAGGCAGATAATTTGACTAACAGACAAACTGACCTCCAAGTCATATAAATGAAAACAGAGAATAGTCTTTTAAGAATCAACATAGTCTTAAGAAATTATTTCTATCTTTAAAAAAAAAGAAATTCTATTTTTTTTTTTTTTTAAAGAAAGAGAGAGAGAGAGAGAGAGCTCACTAGCAGAGGGAAGGGGACAGAGAGGCAGAGGGAGAGGAAAGAGAGAATCTTAAGTAGGCTCCGAGCCCAACACAGGGCTCAATTTCATGACCCTGAGAAGATGACCAGAGCTGAAATCAAGAGTCAGACACTTAAACAGTTGAGCCACTGAGGCTCCCCAAAGAAATAAATAATTTCTATCTTTAAGGATGGAAAAATTCAATCTGAGTGCTGGGTAGGACATTAATTAATTGATTCATTTATTTAGTCAGTAATTGAGGACCTACTATATGGAAGGCCCTAAGCTAAGTGCTAAATTAAAACACACACATACACATACACACACATACACACACCTAAAGAATATGATGCATTTTTCCCTTATTACGTGGTAGGGGGTGATGGATTACAAAAACATAATTAGAGTCAATGTGCTAAAAGCTACAGTGGGGGTACATTAAGTTCCTATGAAAGCCATAAAGACTTCTTGTGGGATTCTGGCATCAACTTTGTACAGGAAGCAACAATTGAATGCAGTCATGAAAGATAAGCAGGGAAAGTTTTGATAGGTTATTTCAAGTACAAAGAGCAGAATATTCAAAGTCATAGTTCTTGAAGGGCCCTGAATCACTGGATGTATGATCAGAAGAGGCAAAAATGAAGACTGAGGGACGCCTGGGTGGCTCAGTTGGTTAAGCGGCTGCCTTCGGCTCAGGTCATGATCCCAGCGTCCTGGGATCGAGTCCCACATCGGGCTCCTTGCTTGGCAGGGAGCCTGCTTCTCCCTCTGCCTCTGCCCGCCACTCTGTCTGCCTGTGCTCGCTCTCTCCCTCTGACAAATAAATAAATAAAATCTTAAAAAAAAAAAATGAAGACTGAAACTACATGATAGTGCTTGACAGTAAAAGGAAAGCTACGGGTTACAACAGTAAATGGAAGGTCAATTTTTAAACATGAAAAGGAGATAACTAGTTTTGTTTTTTGGTACAATTGTTTTGAGGGTAGTGTGGAGAATTGTGAAACAGAGAAGAGGATTATTAAGTCTTAAAGGTTTGATGAAAATTTGGATGCAGATGGTTAGAGGTGTCAAGAACAACCTTGTGTTTCCAATGTGGAAGACTGGGTGGATATTAACAGACAGAAGAAGACCAGTAAGTAGAACAGCATAGAGGCAATGGCCATACAGGACTGAATCCAAAGAGGTCAATTAGGACAAGATTTGTAGACATGGAAAATATCAGCTAAGAAGGGCTGAGCTCAAACTCTGAAGACAGGTGTGTCACTGAAAAAAACAAACAAAAACAAAAACAACAGAAAAAACACGTAAGGAAAGAAAAAAGCAGATGTTTCAGAAATAGTGTTGGGTGATTAAAAAAAAAAAATAGTGAAGTCTGTGAGGGAGACAACAATAAGGAGGAACACTGTCAGATGTCTAAAAACAAAACAAAACAAAAAGACAGGAACTAAATAAAGATTTATCCAGAGAAAGTCCTCATATTTAAATCTTACCTCCTTTGGGCAAAAGTATATAATTACTTAAAGGTAAAAAAATCTTTCCTCTAAAGTTTCTCTCCAGCAAAATTAATGACCTGACATGACAAGATAAATAAAAATCAAAAGACTAGTACATACACACACACAAATATTACATGATTCCACAGTTTACATAAGAAAGGGAAATGTACTTTTCACTACACAAGAAATCTAAATAGTGACCTATCAAATTTTATGTACTTCTGAAAGGATTCATTTAAATTTTTCTAATTAAATGCAAAAGAAATTAATGGATTTTTTCATCACTGAGGTTATGACATAATGCCACAGGTAATTATTTCTGGTTTAATTCACCAATTGTGCATAAAATCTCTTGGGTGCTAGGTCAACATATGAAGCATAGCATGGTGTAAGTGATATGAGACCTACCGGGAACTGCAAGATTGGCTTCATTTCTAATGAGGGAAAAGTTTTATTTACAAGGCAACTCAGCTGTGAAACCGAAGTAATAACATGAATTAATTTATACACTCTGCATTTAAAGGTCGAGTACTTTAAACAACTTCTCTCCATGTTCTTGAGAGTAGGAAAAAAAAACTATATTAAGTAATATTTACAAACGTTGCAAGAACAAAGTCTCTTGCTGGTACACATTGAACTTCCACATGATATACATTCAGATGGAACGTTAAATCTATTTAGTCAGTGGCAAAGAAATTAAAACTGTCCTGGTTACAATCTATATACCCTTTTAGTTCTTACCAAACAAAATTTGTTTCTTCTCTTACTCAGTCTGACCAAGTTGTCATCAGCTATGAGACTGAAAGTCCAGAGGCACTAAATATATGATAAATTGAAATTAGAAAAATATACAGCTGTGAAATGTTATAAATAACATACATTAGTCAATGTAAAATTTTAAGAAAAATCTGTCTCTTTAGGTAACAAATTTTATCATTCAAGCATATTCTTATGTAAAAGAAATTAGTTTTTGTTTTTGTTTTTGTTTTTTCCTTCTGGGGCACCTGAGTGGCTCAGTTGTTCAGTGCCTGCCTTTGGCTCAGGTCATGATCCCAAGGCTCTGGGATCGAGCCCCGCATCAGGCTCACTGCTCGGCAGGAAGCTTGCTTCTCCCTCTCCCACTCCCCCTGCTTGTGTTCCCTCTCTTGCTGTCCCTCTCTCTGACAAATAAATAAATAAAATCTTTAAAAAAAAATTTTCCCCAAACTGAGAAGTTGTCTTGTTTCCAATTAATCAGTCTACCTTAGATGTGTTTGCTATTGCCTCTTCTTCTTTCAGTTTGTTTCTTAATGGTGATGATGGAACATACCCAAGTAAACAGGCTTGTAACACACGATCCTCACCCCAGGCCACAGCCAATTGGACCAGGGGCTATATCAAGTGAAGGGAAAGAAATAATGAATATTTATTAAGTAGCTACCCTACACAAAGCATAACGCTCACTTAACTCTCGCTTACTACTTTTCACAGGTAGTAACTCATCTATCCCTCAGTAGTTGCTATCATTATCATCCCACTTTACAGATGAAGAAACTGAGTCAGAGAATCATTAAGAAATTTTCCTAAGATTACAATGCTATCGGGATTTGAAGCTGAGATTCAAATCCAGCCAGACCAGCTACAGAACCTGAACTCTAACCACTATGGGTATACGGTCCTGAAATAATCTGCCACCTTACTACTATCTATAGGTGAAGCTAAGACAATTTTATTTTTTATCTCAAGAATTTGAAGAATCACATGAAGAGACTGAGTCAGTTCAACTATGTTGGACACTAGAAGTATAAGGTCACTTAGCATTGTAACAAAATGCAAAATGGGTAGACCATGGGGGAAAATCAGCCCTACATTACCATTCCAGCAAGATCTGACTATACTTCCTGAAATTAGGTTCTAAGAAATCCCTCTGTATTTCCAATTACTGAGTTTATTACTTGAGTTAATTTGTGCAAGTCTTTGTATTTTGTAGTATAAAAAAATCCCTCCATGGGAAGCAATTAAGAATTGCACATAATGGGGCACCTGCGTGGCTCAGTGGGTTAAAGCCTCTGCCTTCAGCTCAGGTCGTGATCTCAGGGTCCTGGGATCGAGCCCCGCATCGGGCTCTCTGCTCAGCAGGGAGCCTGCTTCTCCCTCTCTCTCTGCCTGCCTCTCTGCCTACTTATGATCTCTCTCTGTCCAATAAATAAATAATTTTTTTAAAAATTGCACATAAAATAGGAAAAATAGATAGAAAAAGTATCCAGAGAATTAAACTAACTGAAAGGGGAAACCAGATAGTTAAGAGGTGTACTTATTCAGGTTTTCTCCTGGGACATTTGATGAACGGGGTGGACTTGAACTTGACATTTCACAGCCCAAAGGGTGCTTGTAATAGATCACAGCTTCCAAAACAAGCCAGAGATGGAAAGCCCAAAAGGTGATATGCACTCCTGTAATCCAATAAAACTATATTGTCACTGTACCAGAAGTTTGCAACAGCACACACACATATACACACATAGGCACATACACACACACACACACACACACACTAAACAGCTGACAACTGCAAAAAATAAAAAACAGTTTTCCTCTAAACTTGGCACAGGTGAAGGGGAACAAAATAGAAATCACCTGAGGATTCATGACCAATAGTCATCTCTCACATGGCTTTGCAGCCCATTTCATATTATCAAAGTAGTTCAAACATCTAAAAACAGTTTACAGTGTTGGGTAATGCCCTAGGTCCTGGCAAAAGGAAACAAATTCTCTCAACTGGGAATCCAGCTTAGCCCAAACTTCAAATAACTCCCACATGACAAAGATCCAAGCAATGCTTATTTATAAGGCATTATTAAGCAAGAACCAGGAGAAACTACAGATGGAGAATTAGGTCCGTAGAGAACAAAATTATCAAATAGAAAATATAAATTAAATATGCTTTAAAAAGGAAAGGAGTAAAATGTGATTAAAGAGTAAGAGGCCAGGGGCGCCTGCGTGGCTCAGTGGGTTAAAGCCTCTGCCTTTGGCTCAGGTCATGATCCCAGAGCCCCGCATCAGGCTCTCTGCTCAGCAGGGAGCCTGCTTCTCTTTCTCTCTCTGCCTGCCTCTCTGTCTACTTGTGATCTCTGTCTGTCAAATAAATATATAAATTAAAAATCTAAAAAAAAAAAAGAGTAAGAGGCCATGAAAGATTGTATAAGAATTAAATAATTTAAAACTTTTGCCCATATATAATTATTAAAACTAAATAAAACCAAAAGAAGGCAAATGAATAAAAAATACAAAATTTCTAATAGTATTTAACTCTGAGTCAGGAAAGGGGGCAGAATGAGGAGCAAAGAAGGAGGCAAGGGAGCGGAACACAGGTAAGTTCGATTTCTATTAACATTCTAATTCTTGATTTGGTTAGTGGGTTCATTGATTTTCACTATATTATTAACAAGTAATTTAAAACACATGTGAATATTGAGAGCAGGTCACAAAGTTGAGGGCAGAAACATATAAATCATACATACATATTTTAAAAACAAATATTATAATTCACTATATTAATAGAATCCAGGAAAAAGTCATCTGAAAATCCTACCAACCTAAAAATAGAAGAAAAAATCCTTAATCTCATGGATAAAATCTATAAAAACAACAAAAAATGAAACAAAAATCTGTAACATATTTACTATTATCACTGTATGAGATTAGGAACAAAAGAAGAATGCTTGCTACTATCAGATCTACACAATGTTTTATTGAGTCATAGGCAAAATAGTAAGGCACAAGAAAAAGAAATTGTGTGCAAGGGGTCAGAAACAAAATTCTTTTTATACACAGATTACAGATATATCAATCTGCACAGGATGGAAAATCGACAAATAAAACACTAGATTTAATTAGATAGTTTGGTCACTTTAATAGGTAAAATATATAAGAATAAATTCAAGTTTTTTATATGCACAAAATATAAAACATGTGATTTTTAAAAGACAGCATACATCTTCATTATGTAGTTCTTTAATAAAAATAAAACAAAATATAGCAAATTCTTTTCAGATACAGTTTTTTTTAATGCAAGACATGAAGGAAGATTTAAACGAAAAGAGAGATAAACCATACTCATGAACTGAAGGCCTCAGTATCATAAAACTGCCAAATGGATGTTACTGATTCAAATGCAATGAAAAATCTTTTTTTTTTTTTTTTAACTTGAAAACTGAGTCTAAAATATATTGAAAGACCAAAGGGCAGGACTGGTAAAGTCAGTTCTAAACGAAAACAAATGGAGGGGTATGTGCTTTACTAAATATCAAGGTTTATTTCACAGCTATGGGGACTGAAGTGTGCCATTTCTAGGATACAGAAATTCACTAAGAAATAGAATAGAAAGCCAGGGAATAAATATACACTCACACTCACACCCATACACACAGAAGTTATTCTGTATTCCAAACCTGGCATTATCAATGAGTAGGGAAAAGCATTACTCATCCACACAGGAAAATATGACATGAGATCTTCCCCCCACACCATGCAGAAAAATGAACAGTAAATGAATCACCATTTAAGATAAGACAGATCTGGGGCTGTGCTATCCAATCCAACAGCCATGTGAGTCTATTTAAATTTAAACTTAAATTGCTTACAATGAAATTTAAGAATTTAGTTCCTCAGTTGCACTTCTCACATCTCAGGTGCTCAAAGTCATGTGTGGCTAGTGCCTAGCATACTGGACAGTGCCAGATATAAAATAATTCCATCAGTGTACAAAAGTCTACTGGACAGTGCTGAGAGACGTTTAGGATAGTATCTTTATGACCTTGGGGTTGAAAAGATATATTAAGCAAGAAATTAGCAAATTAAACAAATAAAAAAATGGAAATAACTGATAAATTCAGCTATTAAAATTCAAAATGTATCAAAAGACACTATACAAGAGATGAAAAAGAATGCCTGTGTCTGAAGGAAGGCATCTGTAATATGTATGTACAGAATATTCAGGATATATAAAAACCTATCTAAGCAATAAAAAGATAAACACTCCTATAGGAAAAATGGATAAAAGACTTGTCAGGTACTTTATGTGATGATAGAAAATGATAATTACAGTCTGACTTATTTTATCAATATGTGTGAACTAAAATGTTTGACAAATCTGCATGTTTCATTTTAAATCAACGTGAGTAAGGAGGGGAACAGCTACCTATTTTTTGGCCTGGAAGGAAGATTGTACTGGTTGAGACAGCAGCCCAGCAACATATAAGTAGGCCGATAACAATGTTTGAACGTGTAGTGAAGTAGATACTTCTAATGTTAGCTTATGCTTCATTAAAAGATCGTTTTCTAGCTCCCTTAGCAATTTAACTTTACCTTATTTTGAGCACACACAAAAGTACCTGGGAGGCATAAACCATATTTATACCACCTTCTCACTCTGCGTGTAAAATTTGGTGGTGACTGTGGCATTAATTTCATATTTACTTCAATCAGAAGAAACAGAGAACACAACGATGTATGCGATTTGTAGGTGGAATGGAAAAAGTAAATTAAGTTATAAACATATGAGGTAATACTGAAAGTATAGTTGAAATGCATAGTTTCTTCAAAGCAAAGCACATTTCCAATCCTGAAGTAATATGAATGGGTATTCAATGCACCATCCACTTCCTTACCACCCCTACCCCCACCAAACAAATAAATATGGATAGGATAAAAAACAAGTTACAATTTCCTAGCTTCTATATGGATTTTTTTTCTATTTTAATAAAGTGAATTTTAAAAGTTGATCTTTACATAACTCAAAACCTGAAACAAAACTACACTCACACCACATAACCAAATGACATAGTTTGCACTAAATCTTAGCTTTAACCAAATTCTAAGAGAAGCATTAGAGGATCTTGACCTTCTATTCTGGCATACTATTAAAAAGTGACAATATTAAACTACTTCAAAATAATTTAAACTATTAATTAATATCATGAAGCACCAAACACAATACATGGTAATTTGATGCTACTCAGACAGGGTATTGCATGAGCTTATGATTCTACAAGTAGACTTTTTAATTTACCAGAAAGAAATAGATGGGAATACTTTGTGTGGATCCCAGGAAACTATGACATGATTTAACCATCAAGGTCTTTGTAATCTAAGAGCAAGAGGAAAACAATTAGTAGCTTGGCAATTCTGGTACAAGGTGAATAGTGTTAGTTTCAGAGAGAAAGGGATATTCAAGTCAGAGTGATCATTAGAGGACATAAGACCATCACTAGTGATAATTAGGAAGAGTCCATACCATGAATCAGGATCCTGACCCAGTGGATAGAGAGTGTATGATGGGTGATAGCCTGAAGTCTAGACTGGCTAGAAGTTATCACAAACATGATTCACTTTAGGGTAGCAGGACATTTTCTCCTGGGTTGAGGTTCAAGGACTCTCCCCATGGAAGGAGACTGTAAAGAACAGGGTTGTGTCCCAGTTCTCATAGAGGACTGGGAAGCCAGAGAATTCTACAACCAATAATCGGTATGTGGAGACAGGCATAAAGTACCCCCAATAGCGGAAGAAAATGAGGCCAGGGAAATCAGGCTCGCAAATGCAAGCATGTAACTCACATTACTTAAAAAGAGAGAGAGAGAGAGAGAGATTATACTTGAGAAAACAACAGTCAACCATGGTACACCAACTCTTGAATCAGATTTGCTGTTGAGAAACACTGCTAAAAGCTAATTCCTCCAATTGTCAGTAATAGGGCACCGTGACTTCTTGCTTAGCCTCACTATTACTGCAGTCCTAGGCAGAGGCTGTTTAACTGTATGTTCTGCCTCTGTTCAGATTGGCCTGTCAAAGCAGATCATGTTTGAGCTGGCCCGTAAGTACAATAAGTGGGCCAACTTCGCATGGCTAAGGAAAGCAGACCAAAAAACCATTAAGATACGGAGAGGGTGAATTTTTGTGCATAATTTTATATTTCCGATGAATAGTCCCATACGGTTCTCTTTTGAGGTGCATTCTTATTGTATGCTTGACTTCTCTTCCTCGCAAATGCATGTCTCCTACTCCTTCTCTGCTACACAGACTCTTACTTCTTTTCTCTTACCAATTTCCTATGTTCTATTCCTTCCAAAGGAGACACTCAACTCTAATATCCTTTTGTTGGAGAGGTGTTAGTACAGATATCATTCTTTTTGCAAAACCAAGAACAGGAACTGATGAAAAGGCCTTAGTCGCTGACTTTCCAGGCTACTGAAAATGCCGAGAAATATAACTTCTTTAGCACCGCATGGTAAAAATGCATTCTAAGCCCACAGGTAAGACCACTTGGTTGATGCCTGCCTCCTTAATATCAGTTCTAATGCAGACCATAGTGTGATACCTCCATATGCAATTTTTCATAAACATACTTGATTATAAATTCAATAACTTGGATGTTTTCAGAGGAAGAAGTTTTTACATGAAGCAGTAGATACGTTCCAAGTTGGTATGTTTTGCTTTGCATCTAGAACTTCAACGATGAATCTGTAACCCTCAGAGTAATTTATGCAGTCAAAACTGAAAAGAACATGATTAATCAAACCTTTTCAAAGGCAGGCATCCATGGCTGCAAGACACCAGAACCCCACTCAGCATAGCTTAAGGAGAAAAGGAGAAAAAAACCAAAAACAGTATTGACATGGAACTCAACCGCAGAACTCATGCGTTGGGTAGGTGCCTACCCTCTTTGTCTTTCTAGGACCTGAACAGTTAGTTCAGATGTTAAAATTATGATCTTAGTATTAAAATGTGGAATCTGGAGTGTCTTAACCCAAATATTATCTCTATTATTTATTAACTTTGTGAACTTTGGTAAGTTACTTAATGTCTCAGTACTTTTGTTCTTTCCTGGGAAAAAAAGTAATAATGGTACCTCTCTTATGCGTATGAACTAAAAACAAGATCACACATAATGTATTTAAGATCATGCCTGAGACAGTAGGCACTAAGTAAATGTAAGGCAATGTGATAACATTATTATAATTGCTTGTTTGGGACATATGTGCCATTCTTCTCTCTGGCTGCCCTTTGGTTATGAATTTTGCCAATTCCTAGATTAGGGAAAATGTAAAGAACACAGTTCATAGGAACTTTTTCTCTTAGGCTAAACTTACTAACAAATGAAGCTGGCTAAGAAACCTGTGGCCTCTTGTAAGATGGTGAGTTCACTGTCTGCCTGCAAGCCTTTTAAGTGAAGTTGGGTAATCACTTTTTTGTGGATTCAGTAGATAATATTAATACACTGGGTGAAATATTGGGCTACACAACTTCTAAGTTTCTTTGAATGCATGGCTCAGTTTACACAGACATTGTATAAAATCCATGATACTAAATTCAAATGAAGTCTTCAATAAAATCCAGAGCTTAAATTTTCCTTTATTTGAATCCTATAAATCTGAAAAGGAAAAGGGTATATACTTTATGTCAGATTTGGTAGAGGCTAAATGTCCATTTCAATAGAAAATATTTGGCAAAATCTTTATGTTAAAGCAAGAGCTCACCCAAAAAGTTTAAATGCTCACTTCAGATACATCCAACATATAGAATTTTTAGTGTGATTGAGAAATAAAATGGATCAATGAAAGTGCTCAGGTATTATAGTTGAAAAGTGCAGGAATAGAAAAAACACAAAATTTTATCAGCATAAATTCTACATAAAAAGTATAGCCAGTTTCCAAGTAAAACAATTTCTACTATCGAAGATGCCATTTCTTGCACCAAAAATTTCAGTATAGATAGGTGATTCCCATAAAATCAAGAAAAAAGTGAATTGTGGGAAGGAGGAAGGGGACAGTGGTACCAGTGATAAAAAGTAACAACCATTTCTCTTCAAAATTTCTTGACGTTAACATCTTCGTGTATGTTATGACCAGAACCACTATTAAGAAGGGAAAATCACACACAGGAGTGTGTGTTGAACAACAGAGCTGCTAATTGTCATGCATTCAGACCTTGGAAGGGAGCATTCTACTTTAAAAAGACTGGCTTTAGGGGCGCCTGGGTGGCTCAGTGGGTTAAAGCCTCTGCCTTCGGCTCAGGTCATGATCCCAGGGTCCTGGGATCAGGCTCTCTGCTCAGCAGGGAGCCTGCTTCCTCCTCTCTCTCTCTCTCTCTCTCTCTCTGCCTGCCTCTCTGCCAACTTGTGGTCTCTATCTGTCAATTAAATAAATCTTTTAAAAAAAAAAGAAAAAAAATTTATAAAAAGACTGGCTTTGCAAAATCTTAATTTTCATTACATTAAAGGGTGTAGGAAGTACAGAAGGAAAAGTCCAATGTGTTGTTTTAGTAGACTGGCAAACATTAGTCAAAAGTAGGAAACTTGGGGCACCTGGGTGGCTCAGTGGGTTAAGCCGCTGCCTTCGGCTCAGGTCATGATCTCAGGGTCCTGGGATCGAGCCCCACGTCGGGCTCTCTGCTCAGCAGGGAGCCTGCTTCCTTCTCTCTCTCTCTGCCTGCCTCTCTGTCTACTGTGATCTCTCTCTGTCAAATAAATAAGTAAAAAAAAAAAAAGTAGGAAACTTGCTCTTATGCTTCTTGAATGCAGGTGATTTTCACTCATCTCTTAGCCCCATTATTTAGTACAACAATATTTTTAGGTTCATTGGTCTCAATCACATTAGAAAGAATGGAAAGATATTATATGCAAAGATAATTAGCAAACAATACTAAGCATCCATATTTTATTTTTTTTTAAAGATTTTATTTATTTATTTATTTGACAGAGAGATATCACAAGTAGGCAGAGAGGGAAGCAGGCTCCCTGCTGAGCAGAGAGCCCGATGTGGGCCTTGATCCCAGGACCCTGAGATCATGACCTGAGCCGAAGGCAGCGACTTAACCCACTGAGCCACCCAGGCGCCCAAGCATCCATATTTTAAAATCCATAACCATATACCAATTCATGTAAGTTAGACATGTGGTTTAATAAATGTTCCAGTGTGAGGTATATGGAATAAAGCTTTAGAATGTAGTAAGAAGAGTAATTTAGGGATGCTGAGTTGTGTGTTTAAGGGAATCTATAAAGTCTATTCAGCAGATAAGTATATAAATGGTATTGATAATTAACCAATACAGTGATATGGCTACAAGCTTAATACTATACTATAGAAGAAAAGAAAATTTGGATTACAGATAACAAGGAATGGTTTCAATTTTTTTCTTAGTAATCCTGCAATACACACCAGGTGTGTTTGCCTCCAATGAGGCAAAACAAAACAAAAACCTTCAGGATTACACAAAATTTGGACAGCCAACCCCCATAAAATAAACCTATATTTCAGTAACTAAAAGCTTTTATATCAGCAAAGGAGTTCAAATTTTTAGAATGTCTCTACGTATGATGTGCCAATCCAAAGAAACAGGGAGAATGAGATGTCAGTAAAATAAATGCTTTTTCTAACAATTAAAAGCCCAAGATTTGGAAAGGCAGAGTGATTGGATGAATAATAAACAAGATAGCCACAGTATTCTCACATAGGAATTGTTCATTTAGTTCATGAATTAGATTTAAATTATTTTGAGAGTATTAGGACAGATCCCAGGTCTCAACAACTAATTCCCCACCTTAATAATTCCACTTACCACTTTGCTTTTTATTGTTGTTTATCATATCAATATTAAAATTGTAGTAACCCATATGACCTTGATGCTTATCATTTTCCTATAAAAACAGGGACAATGGCTACCTGATTTGCTACGCTTTGCAAGACACCTAGGAATATGTCGCATCTTTAAGACTGTGACAATGAAACCCAGAATCTACTCTTCAGGCACATGCAGGGCTTTATAAATAATTCTTTCAAAATTCTATTTTGTCTTAAACACAAAGGTCTTGCCTCAAGGCAATGTTTCCTAAATGGTGTTCCATTAAATCACAATGCTATGAAATTCTGTTTGAAATGGCATCTGTAATCAAGTAAAGTTTGGAAAATTTTGGACTTCAGGCATTGCCTGAATAAAGTATAGATTCGAGGCTAGTGCCTGTCCAAAGCCAAGTAGAATTTTATGAGTATACTAATAATGATGGGAAAGAAGGGTACATACATTTAATAAGAAACAATTTTGCCTTTATAAATTTTATGAAAGTGCACTAATTTAAGTAATACATTCACATGACTAAAGACTTGCAGAATAGAGCAACAATATGTGCAGATTAAATTTTTTTATTCCATACTTCATGGCGAAATGGGCCTAACAATAATGCTTAAAAAATTAAAGTGATTTTCTCCTCACACTACATACTGACACAAAATATTATGCATTAGAAAAAATCTAGATTAATTATTTATAAAGTTATACAGCCACCTCTCCAAATAATGTATTTGTGCCAAACCATATACCATATTAAACCCTATGAAATCTCACTCATGTTAAGTAAATTCTCAGAATATGACTTTTAACTGGGTAATGATGCTAGAAAATATACTATTAAGTGTAATAGTAGAGATGAGTTTTAGTTGCCTTTTAAATAATGAATGTCAAGGGAATGGTATAAATAAATAACATGCATCTAAGCTCTCCTCATATAGTGGCCTTATTCTGGAAATGTTGAAATTCCTCTATATCCATAGATGATACCTTCTTTCCAGAATAAAAGTGACTCAGTTCCCCTTGTTCATTCTACTGAATGTTCTTTATTTTTTTACCCTTACAAATAGTTGAGACAACTGAATTAAGAAATACAATCAAGCAGAGTCTTAAGAAGACAATGGAGTTATTTTTACACAATAAAACCCTAAAAAGGTAACGTGAAAATCAATTTAGAATGTTTCTTTTTTGTATTTGTGAAAAATAACTGACTCAGTATTTTTCTCATTAAAAACTAAAGCAGTCACCAAAATTTAAAATAAATTCAAAAAAATAAAATAAAATAAATTCAAGAATAACTATGAGCTTCCTTATACAGATGTTGAGCACAAATTTAGACAATTTTAGTGGTCCACCCAGAATATCTCAATTGCATGACAAATGATTTTTGTTATTATCTAATTTTTTTAGTTTTGTTCACACTAAATGATAAAATGCTTTGGTCAGAAGCAAAAGAGAGAATTCCCATAAAATGATATTATTTAGGTACTATCAGGATGCTTCCTACCTTCAGAGAAGACTTTAGGAAGCACCTCCAATTCTTCGGTTATAGGACAGGTGGGATACTATACAATAAAATCCCTACTCTTTTTACTTACACTTAAAGGTCACAAGCACAGGGTCGTAAAGGAAAAGCGAGTTTCTTTAGGCATCATGCTGCTGCTTGTCTATTAGGCTTTTCTTTCTCAGTCTGGCTTTTGACAACCGTTAGGTTCCCATGACTATTTTCCCTTCCAGTAAAACTGAACAGTTTTCCCTTCCAGTAAAACTGAACAGTTTTCCCTTCCAGTAAAACTGAAGGGCATTTCAGGGAACAGTCCCTAGGTTCTGGCCAAAGTTAATGCCAAGATCCAACAGAGTCAAGTCATAGAGCAGAAGCAGGCCAGGGTCCAAGATGAGGCAACAAGCAAGCTCCAACAGGTTCATCTTTTTAGCTCTAGCACTTTAGGATTCACAGGATAAATCCGTATCTTATGAGCAAGGTAAAATCCAGAAAATACAAGTGTGAGCTATATAAGTGGCTTTATGCTTATATATTTATGCTGTTACATTCAACAACAGGCCAAAGGCAGATTTCTGGGGCAATGGCAACTACGACACTCCAGGAGCAGACAGAGTCACCAAAGAGAAGAATGACTGGTAACTTTGCTGTATTATTACTGGAGCAATTGTGTGACTACACAGTGTGGTTGTTTCATAGAGACAGCAAACTCAGCATCTGAATGTTTACCAATCTTGGCACACACTCATCTCTCCATATACCTGTTTTCAACCCTATCAGGAAATTCCTCATATAAAAGATTATAAAGGGAAAAAAAGGTAAAAGTCATTGTCAGGCAAAGGACGTTTTTATTAGTGATCACTGGCATATTTAAAACAGAAATTAAACTGAAAACTGAGAAACAATGTTCTTATGTATGTTTCTATTTTCAGATTTCTAGGAATTGGGAGACTTTCCAGGAATGTAGGAAGGAGATGGCTATACAGACAAAGAATATCTACTTTTTAAAGCAAAGTTTGATTCTCTAATGACATAAAGAATCATAGCACTTTGATCATCATATACTATTCTAATGCCTTTTGGTAACATGGAGAGTACATCAAAACCTCTTCTTTTGAAATCATTAATAATTTGGTTACAAAAGATGGTCCTTTTTTGAAGCCAAAACAGTCCATGCAGAAACTTTTCTTATCCCAACAGACTATATCATATTTGTTTAATTCAGGATTAATAATCCTTAATAGGTCAACTTGAATCCACTTTTGTGGAAGAAGCCCTATGCATACAGAAATACCTGATTAACTTCTTTTTGTTTGAATTACTGTCTTTAAACTCTTGGTTTTGGTAAACTACATATAAATACTATAGATCATCTAAAAATAGATGGTCTCTGCTCTTAATCTATCCATAAAAAATGTTCAATTAACAATGGAACATTCCCTAGTTTACCCATTCAACGCTCCCCATAAAAATACTATTCAGCAAGTGTTAATAATCCATGATAATTTTCCCATACCTCCTTGATTGGGTATCTTTTTGGAGTCAGGAAGGAATATTATAATTACAATGCACAAATTATATTCTCTTGTCATCTATAAAGGAAAGTCCCACAATAAACGAGCATTAGACACAATAAAACTCTGATAAAAAAGACAGTGTTCAACTCAACTGCCTCACATTTTGAAACATGTCGGACCTCAATCATGTATTTTTAAATTGTTTTACTATGAAAGAAACACATTTTTAATCATTTACACTGGAATTCATTATAGCACCATCTTCTAGGTACTACAGCTGAATGTACTTGGCATTTGATGCTATGGTTAAGAGCTAAAATCTTTTTTGAAATCCCTTTGAAATGGGTTTCAGATGGACTCTTACGTTGAATTCAAATCATGATGAAGTTCCAGGATTTAAATGCCAATTATTACTAAAACTTTGGTTTTTTAGATGTGAATAGTTTCCTGCTAACATATAATTGAAGTCAATGTACCTATTTAATAAAACACAATCAAATACTCAGAAAAAAAAAGTAAAACAATATTCAAATCCCAGTTTGGCAGACATAGTCCTAATTTCGTAGTGTTACCCATGTCTACCTCATTTCTTGGTGCTAACCTCAGTCACAACATACACAGTTCACAGACTTGACATTTTTTTGGAGGAAGGGTATGTACTGTGGTCTAAATGTTTGTGGTCCCTCAGATTCAGATGTTGACATCATACTGTCCGGTGTGATGATATTAGGAGATGGGGCCTTTGCAGAGGGCTTAGGTCATGAGGGTGGAGCCCTCATGAATAGAATTTGCGCTCTTGTGAAGGAGACCCCAAAGAGCTCCTGCATCCCTCCCACCATGTGATGATACAACTAGACCTCTGCAAGCTGGAGGAAGAAGGCCACACTGGCACCCTGATCTCAGACTTGCAGTCTCCAGAACTGTGAGAAATAAATTTCTGTTCATAAGCTACCTAGTCTGTGGTATTTGTTATAGCAGGCTGAACATACTAAGACAATGTGGAAAAGAGGCAAAATAAAATTTTGTCAACATTCTTCTTGCCCTTTTAATCCACCTTTTGTTTTTTTGAGGAAGACTTCCATGTGTGATTTTGATATTTTTAAAAAAAATTTTTTTTAATTAGCACAACCTAAAAGGACAGAATCCTAAATATTTCTCTTTTATCTTCCCTATATTTTCCTTTTCTAGAAAATGTGTGTTCAGGGAGGGAAGATTCTACTCTACCTGGGAAGACTACATGGACTAGGACAAACGTGGATTCTGGAAACAGAGCTTTGTTATCTAACCCCCCTGCTTCATTTCCATCCTAAACTAGTGAGAATCATGTCCACATTACAGGGCTATTGAGGCTGTCAGATAATGACTTCCAGGATTATGTGAGTTAATGCATATAAAGCCCCACACCTTCTCTCTGGCACACAACCAGCACCAAGTATGCTATTTGCCTTCTCTGTCTCCTTTTCTAATTCTAAAATCTGAGTGAGTAAATCTTTTTGAAAATCCTTAGAGAATAACTTAAAAATTATACTTCTAAATTTAGATTTTATAGACCACAACTCAATATCTGAAAAGCTAGTATAATATGAGGCCTGATCAAAATGAAATAATTTAAACAGCTTATAGACTAAAAAAGTTGGATGGAACATTCACTCATATGAAAGTTATAGACCAAATTGTGCATAATAATTTTTATCATAAAACAGTGACATATCCCAATGAACAATACTTAAGTTTCTAAGCATTTAAAATAAATTTTATTTTGGGGGCACCTGGGTGGCTCAGTCGGTTAAGCATCTACCTTTGGAACAGGTCATGATCCCAGGGTTCTGAGATCTAGCCCCACATTGGGCATCAGGCTCCCTACTCAGTGGGAAGTCTGCTTTCTCCCTCTCCCTCTGCCACTGCCCTACACATCCCCGGCTTGTTCTCTCTCTTGCTTGTTCGCTTTCAAATAAATAAATAAAAATCTCTTAATAAAGGGGTGCCTGGGTGGCTCAGGTGGTTAAGCATCTGCCTTGGGCTCAGGTCATGATTCCGGGGTTATGGGTCAAGCACCACATTGGGCTCCCTGCTCATCGGGGAGCCTGCTTCTTCCTCTCCTGTTCCCCCTGCTTGTAATCCTGCTCTCTCTCTCTCTGTCAAATAAATAAATAAAATCATTTTAAAAATCTTAAAAAACCTTTTAAAAATTAATTTTAAAAGTACTTTATTTTTAATTGGTGATATGTCTACAGAAGTGTCTCTTCCCCCTTTTTATTGAACATTTGAAAACAAATGTAGATATGGGCCCAAGTATTTTACTGAAATAAGAGTAACAAGCCTATGTTATTGATAAAAATAAAATAAAGTAACAATAAAACTTCACATGTCTCCTCAATGAAGCAGCTTTTTTCTTAAATCAAAAGCATTTATTACTTAGAAAATTAATGATAAAAATGGAAACATTTTTAGTGAACTTTAGAACTGGTATCTGTGTGTAGCAGGCCATTACTGTGTGTAATTAATGTTCTTTCCAAGGCACAAGTGGCCAGATTACTCTCCACAGAGATATTAACGTGGCCCATGAGGGATGGATTTACATTTTCATATACTCCCAGCAGCTTCCTCTGATCACTCACCTTTTCCTATCTATTTATTATTTTGTCATATCCATTAGTGATATGCAAATATTTCTGCAGTATCTGCTGTTTTCTAAGTTCAGGGAGAAAAAAAAAAGACAACTGGTATTAAGTTGCACTGATTCTTTTTCCTTTCAAAGAGGCCATTGCTTTAGGAAAATGCACTGAAGCACTTTATTGCTACACTAAAGACACTGTAGAATAAGCAAGTGGGGCCTAGATGAGTATTAGGAAGGAATACTACAGAAAAAGGAAGGAAAAAAAGAAGACATTATAACAAACCAAACATTAAGAAGGAAAAGAGAGAAACAAAAGAAACAGAGAGGATATAGAAAGTTCTGGGTCAATAAAACAGTATTTTCAATAAAAACTTGCAGACGCATTTGTAATGAAAGTAGACTCAACTTTTACAAAAATATGGCACAATGCTTTTAACAGAACTCAGTCACATGATAGAACAAAGTGGCAAATTCACTTTTTTTTAATTTATTGAAGTCCATTCTTATCTATGTCCCAGCTCCAAAAATTTCCTTTTAAAAAAGTCAATTTCTTGATGACAATGAATAACGTGATCTATTTATTAGCATTACAGTCTTAAGCCAAGTATCTGTTCTATCCGATCCTTAGTATTCTCTTTTGTAGAATGGGAACAACATCTACTTCACTGGGCTATTGTAAGTTTTTAATGAGATAAGTACGAAATGCTCTTGACACAGTGCTGGTGCTTTGTTTTGTTCTCAATATCTAGTTTTGTGTGTTTTGTTTTTTTTTACTATAGTGACTAGTAAAAATAATTAACACATGTCTAGCATGCATGTGCTTTTTGAAGATTGAGATAAGTTTTGAGAAAAACTCTGTCTTCTACAGGAAATAATCAATTTTATCAGGTGAGTAATACTCTGGATCAGGGATTTTCCACATAGACTATGCTTTAGTATCACAAATTACTGAGTAAAACAAAATTTTATCTTTAAATAATTCACCAGTTGGGGGCACTTGGGTGACTCAGTCAGTTAAGCACCTGACTCCTGGTTTCAGATCAGGTCATGATCTAGGAGTCCTAGGACAGAGCCTTGCATTAGGCTCCCTACTCAGTGAGGAGTCTGTTTGTTCCTTCTCTCTCGCCCTCTGTTCCTTCCTCTCTACTCCTTTCCCTCTACTCCTCCCCCACTCTGCCCCTGTTTCTCAAATAAATGGATAATCTAAATAAGTAAATAATCCAACGATTGGTGCAAATGTCTCATCAAGTTTAAGAATCATTGTTCTAGGGGCACCTGGGTGGCTGAGTGGGTTAAGCCTTTGCCTTCAGCTCAGGTCATGCTCTCAGGGTCCTGGGATCAAGCCCTACATCAGGCTCTCTACTTAGCGGGGAGCCTGCTTCCCCCAATCTCTCTCTGCCTGCCTCTGCCTACTTGCATCTCTCCGTCAAATAAATAAATAAAATATTTTTTAAAAAGAATCATTGTTCTAGATGAATACTTACAAAATGTATACTCACAAATGATTATATTATATGAATTATATACATTTTTAAAATTATTTTTATTATCCAGGTGTTTGCTTTTGCTTTTGAGTTTTGTGGTTAAACTGACCATCTCCTCATTTCACTTAACGACTATCTCCTCAGGGTGCCTGGGTGGCTCAGTGGGTTAAAGCCTCTGCCTTCGGTTCAGGTCATGATCTCAGGGTCCTGGGATCCAGACTGGCATGGGGCTATCTGCTCAGCAGGGAATCTGCTTCCTCCTCTCTCTCTCTCTGCCTGCCTCTCTGCCTACTTGTGATCTTTGTCTATCAAATAAATAAATAAAATCTTTTAAAAAGACTATCTCCTCAGCTCTAAAACATTTCCGCTTCTTTCACTAAAGTCTTTTTTGATTCCTCCATCACATAGTGAAGTCTCCCTCTTCTAAAATCCTAGAGCAGGGATCAACAAATATATTTTCCTTAAAGTGCTAAATAGTAAATATTTTAGGTTTGGTAGGCCAAGTTACAACTACTGAACTCTATCCAGCAGCAGGAAATTAATTGGCCACCGATAATGTAAAAACAAATAGGTGTAGCTGTATTCCAGGAAAACTTCATTTACCAAAACAGGCAGCAGGCTGGATCCGGCCCAAGAGCTACAGTTTGTCAACCTCTGTTGTAGACTATCACTGCTCTCTTCCGTTTATTTTGACAATTCTACTCTGGATTGTACCCACAACTGGTACACACATGAGAATGTCTCTGAAATTACAGTCTCCTCGGGGTGTCAGGAAGGATATCTTACGCATATTTTCAGCTCTCCATGTAGAGTACTTCATATAGCAATGCTAATTATTTACTGATTTGAAATGATTTAAGATACAGAAGCAAGATTTAGTTGCCATTAATATCTTACCCGCATTCAAACATCTACTGAGACAGTGACTCTGGGGGTTCCCTAATGAGCACTCTTATCTTGCTGAGTCCTTAGTTTATCTGTAAATAAATACAATCTATCTCACATGGTAATAATGAGAATTAGAAATACTATATATAAAGAATCAGACACACAGAAGGCACTTAAATTGTATCATTAAACAAAAAACAGAGAACAGCTCTGAAAATTCCTGAGTGGACAAAACCAGTTTAGTCACACAAACAAAGCTTAATTTAACTTATTTAGCAAGACTAAATAAGTTCTTGCTTATGCTTCTGAAAATCGTAAGCACAACTTAAACTGGTTCCTAAGGTTGATTTGAGGTAACCACTCACCAATTTCTTATCTAGACTTTTCTAAACCTGAATGCCTCCAAAAACACAGTGGCCCTAACCAGTTTACAAAAACAACAGTCAAAAAGGTTGAATATGCTAAGTTGATAGAAAAAATGTGATACATGTAAACTGTCACCAAATATGTACAGGCTGCCAATAAAAATGAGAAGGGATTTATTTTGTGTGCCCTCAGAAAGCTGAGTAAGGACTCTAGGTAAAAGCAAGAACTTTGTCACAATTGGAAATGCCTTAAAAAGAACAGATTGCCTCAGAGTATATATTTAATAAATGGTGGCTTATTAAAGATGCTAAAGAAGCAGTACATAAGAATGGAAAGAAGCAGGAAGAAACAAATTTCCTCTAAATTCCTTACAATCCTGTAATCCACCAAAGTGTTAAAAGATGTGTTAATACAGATAATTATACCTGGCCTCCAGAAATTTGTATTACAAAGAGAAACTAAAGACTTATACAAATGCAACTATAATAAAATGTTTAAAACAAATAAGACTGATTACAAATGTAACATTACTAAAATTTTTAAAAAGTTTCTTCTACTTATCTAGAGCCTTCAAAGGAAATTTGAACATAGTATTTAAGCTCAGTTATGAAGGTGAGGTTAAAGCTAGAAATGGAAAAGGAGGAAGTCAGAGCTTTTTTAAGATGAAAGGACAACATGGCCAAAGGTATGGTGGCAGGAAATAGAATACAGATGAATGAGACAGAGGGGACAGTTCAGCTGGACTCAAGGATGATGATGGTGGGAGATGAGCCCGGAAAATATTTTTGGAATTACAGGGACTGAAATGCTAGCCCTTAGACCCAGGAATAGGAATCACCAAAGTGGCAGGAACATATCAGAGATGGAGGCGTACTTCAATAAGACTATCTGGTGGCAAATACAGAATTAAGTAGTAGAGTGAGAGGCTAGAGGTGAGAAGAGACGTTAAGAGACTGACATGATTCTGGGTAGTATGTCAAAAGTGCCCAAACTTGGGGCGCCTGGGTGGCTCAGTGGGTTAAAGGCTCTGCCTTCGGCTCAGGTCATGATCCCAGGGTCCTGGGATCGAGCCCCACATCAGGCTCTCTTCTCAGCAGGGAGCCTACTTTCCCCTACTCTCTCCCTGCCTGCCTCTCTGCCTACTTGTGATCTCTGTCTCAGATAAATAAATAAAATCTTTAAAAAAAAAAAAGTGCCCATACTCTGTGTCAGGCAACAAAGTATAAAAGAAATATCTTGGTTGTACAATAGTCAGATCTCAGCAACTGACCTGGAGATGCAAGACCGGGAGGAAGGAGGTCTCAAATCTTCTAGACTAGAATGCTAATACCAGTAACAGCAATAAGAGCAAAGCAAAGAAGGAAGACAGAGCGTACAGAGGATACTGTTCCAGGTGTCAGCAGCACAGCGAGGAGGAGCTGTCCAGCAGGCACTTGGAAAGGTCCGCCTGAAGCTTATGGGAAGGCCAAGGCTGAAGATAATGACGTGGGAGTTATTCCTGCGGAGGAGAAAGCAGAGGTCACAAGAGGATGAGCCCTGTCAATCAACAGATTATACACAAAAGAAAACTGAGCAGGAGTTGAAAGAAGGAGCTGCAAATAAGTAGTCAGAGAAGTAAGAGGAAAACAAGGAGTACCTGGAAGCCAAAAGCTTAGGAAGCAACAGTTGCCAATATTGCCAAAGGCTGATGACAGGTTAAAACAAATGCAAGTTTGGAACTTAGGATAACATGATTATTACACGACTGTACTTAATACATCTTACAAGAAAGAACTTATTCCCTCAAATCAAGGTATTTTCACAGGGGATTATCTTTTGAAGAAAAAACAGAAGACACCTGGAGCTACTCTGATCTCAAGGATAATTTCCTTAAACATTCTCAATTTGATCCTATTGGCTAATAATTTTCAACCACATCTAGTACCATTCTTCCAGGAGGTATATTTAAACATCAGGGGGATTTTTGGTAGTTACCATGACTGAGGTGAAGCTATCAGCCTATGGAGGACAGGGGTCAAAGGTACTTAATGTCCTGCAAAGGTACTTAATGTCCTGCAGTGAAAGAGACATTCCCACATCAAGAAGAGGTGTCCTGCCAAAACGCCAACCGTAGCAGCTGTTAGGAAACACCATCACGTGATGCTGACGTCAGTTTATCACTGAACACACCTTTGGCATAGTTGAGAAGAACCGATAGAACTATGGATTCTTACATTTTGGAGAATCAGATTTAAAATAAGGCAAATATCATTAATGCAGTTCATCCCTTAGAAACTGTTCAAGTAAATCCATGCTTTTTACTTTTGCTGTGTATTCATATCTAATCTAATTCCAAAAGAAGTTGTCTTCAAGTAAATAATTTAGCAGGGCACCTTCTTCTTACAAATTATAATTCATCTGCATATTAACTCCAATCAGAATCTGTTTAGAGGTATAGACCTCTAATAAGAACACATTTATTGTGTTATTAGGTGAGGAAACAGCCAAAGTTTGACATAAAAAACCTTCTAAATATACCAACATTTTATGCAGATCTTTATTTTTCTAAACAAATATTTTTCTTGTGTTCACCACATGTACTAAATATTTTTAATTGAAAAATTGCTGTTTTAATGCCAAATACTACCAAAAATTAATTACCAGTTTAGATAATTGAACCACATATGTCGATTTTTGCAGGGCTATCTTAATTGCACAAAACCTTTAACAAAAGTATCTTTATACCAGCATTGCATAGCACTCACTCAAATTCCCTGTAAGATTTTCATGAACTCATTTGGGATTTAAATGAATATTAATGAAAACATTCACAAGAGGTTTTTGTAGCTGGACAGGAAAGTGTTTTCAAAAATACTGGCATTACTTGTTAACACTGATATTTATGAATATGTTGAAAACGTCTCTGGTGTACCCAAGCACCAATTAGTCCAGTGCTAACTGGACTAGTTTTATTATAGTCAAGTTCAGTTTGTTTAACTTGTGGTTTTTTCCCAGTGCTCTTGACTATTAGTTTATACATAAATGCGCATACCCCCTTCTTGTTTACTAATGGCCATGTATATGGGATAAATTTTTTTTTTCCCCTCTAGACAATGGCCCATATTAGGCTATTCTCTCACATTATGATTGTAAACTACTGGATCCCCCAGTAGTTCCACCTCGGTTCACCATTTGAGGGGCCAACTGAGAAAACGAAGTTTTCTCTTTAAAAAAATCTTTTAAGCTCTGTTTCTTGCTAAGACTTGGTGTACAGTTGTTTCTCAATACATTTCCTAATCACTTTGATCCAGTTTTGAGAAAGGCTGTGACACACCAAAATGACCTCTTAGACAATGAGAGTCCATGTAACGGTTTATGAGGCAATCCAACACTGTTAGGCCATCTAACGGGAAACATGGCATTTATAAGAGTTCCTAAATATCTGTCAAGAATAAGGCAGTGATCTTTACACAATCTAACAGTCTCAAAGCCACATAATTAATATGTACACTAGCTGCCATTATACATGTGCTTGGCACAGTGCTAAGTATTTCACAGGTATTACCTCATTTGACCTTTACTCCCATTATATGAAATTGAATATTATCCTCTTTCTGTACATGAAGAAATGAAGAAACAGTTTTTGAGAAGTTTTCACACATGAAGAAACCAAGATTTCGAGAGGTCTGACAATCTGTCCTAGCTAGTAAACGGCAGAGCCAGGATCACAACCCAGACAGACCAGACTACAGAGGCCCTGCTTTTACCCTCTTCCCTCCTTTGCCCGAGACCTGGGCCTTTAGCTGTGGAATCTGAGCAAGTTAACTCTTGGTGCCTAAATTCCTCTTCTACAAATGTAGATATTGACAGACGTACAGAGAGTAGTAGCACAGTGCCTAGAACTTGGTAAACATTACAGAGATGTTGCTACAGTCCTATACTCTTGGGCTTCTCAAAGTAGGTGGATTGTAGTCTGCCCCAAGTGTAGAATAAATTGCAGCTCGGTCTCTTCTTCCAAAAAAATGGAACTCAATCACGGGCAGAGATAATTTCCAGGGAAAGAGTGTCCTTCCCTCATAGCAAGTAGAAAAGCCTCCATTTCCTGCCTATAAAGGGTCACCCAATAGGCAAAAGAATGGGGCTGGATACACCAGTTTCTGAGGTGAGATGCCTTTCTCAAATTGCCTTTTATCCGTTCTTAAAAACATTTCTTGCAACTGCTAAATCCCTTTCAAGTTATTTAGGATATATGTCTCTTACATTGAGAAGGAAATTGATTGAAAGCTAACAGGATATTGTGATGAGCACCGGGTGTCAGAAGTGTCAAATCATTATGTTGTACACCTGAAACTAATATTATTATGCTGCATGTTAACTAACTGGAATTTAAATGAAAACTTAAAAAATTAAAAAAAAAATAAAAAACACTTATATCGAACAACAACAACAAAGCACTAATAGTATAGGAGGAAGATTAACCTAGATAACCACATGTGAATTTTTTTGAGAACAGAATTCCAACCTCATCCATCTTGGTAACCACAGTGCAGTGTCTGGAATGATTCCAGAGGTTCAAAAATAGCTAGTCTATGTTTTAGGTGTTTTCCATAAACATTATTCCTCATGATAGCACTTCAGGGTAGATACTACCAACCACATTTTAGAGATAAGAAAAACTGAGGAAATTGTTAAATAATTGCTCAACCTTACGAAAATACAAAACTGACCTTGAAGTCTAACTCTGAAGTTAATTATCTTTTTCCATGTGAATATCTAAAAAAAAAAAAAAAAAGTTTACTGAATATAAATATAGAAATAAAAGTAAATGCAGGAGACCTCCTTTTATTTCAGATTCATGATCCAGGAGTATGACTGGATGAGGGATATTTCTATAGGTCACTCTGCCCTTCTTCCCTTCAGGAGGGCTTAAGGCTGAAAATATAAGCTATGTATTATAAAAGAGTAAATACATACCCAGAAATAAACTGAGCATTTATAGGAGGATTCAAGAACTTGGACATTGGGAAATGGTGTTAAAATTTCACATCACTTACCATTATTAAAACACTCCCTGGGGGGAAAAAGCAGTATGTAATTGCAAACTGCTGATGTGAGTTTTGAAAACAAAAAACAAAAAAAAAAACAGTTTCTGACTTCATGAGTTGTTACACAACACACTGAGTTGCTTAAGGTAATAATCCTTCCCTTTCACTGAATCATTCAGTTGCCCGTTCACTTAGATTGCTTTAAATGAAATGTGTTCAGAAGCAGAAAGTGGAGTTAAGATTGCTTCACCAGGTAGCTAAATAAGGGTCACCTTGTTCAACCCTCATCTACTCTCTGCAGCCACCACCCAGCTTTGATACTCAGCCACACTTCCCCGAAATGCACACTTAGTACTTGTGGTTCCAAGGACGACAGCACATTCAAGTCAATGTGTCTTTTGAAAGTTTGCAGCCCTCCTGAGCTCTCAACTTGTGTTCAGCCATAACCACGCAGTGCCAGGAAAGGGCATCTAGTGCCCACTGTTTCCTCCTGACCAGTCTTTTCCCCATCTCCCTCGTGATGCCTCGCTATTTTAATTCTCCGCTGTGTCTCTTTTGGACCAGGAAAGGGAGGAGGACATGAAATATTAGCTTTCCTACAAACACCAGCCAGCCCTCAGTCAACCCAACCCACTGAGTACTTCTCCCGGAAGGGATGGTAGTCACTTGAAGAGAAACCGCTTGTTTCGTGTGTGTGTGTGTGTGTGTGTGTGTGTGTGTGTGTGTATCTCCCTCGCCAGACCTACCAGGAAAGTGGCCATGGTCATGACCAGCCTCACCAAGGCAGTCTGTAATCCCTTGAGCGGAAGTAAGGGAGAAAAGGGACGGCAAAGGGCAGCAGCTGGGGAGCAGTCCCTGAGGGGAGACGGTTCAAACGTGAGCCGCGTCTCTAGCCTCCAGCAATACCTGCCCAGGCCTGGCGCCCCCAGCGTGGCGCAGCGGCCCAGGAAACCAGCGCGATACTGGGAGACGCAGGCCCTCCTCGACCCCGGTCCAGCCAAGCTCCCTTCTGCCCGAGCGCAGGCCTCTCCCTGACTCATCTTTCCATCCGCCTCCGCCCCACTATACAACCTGGGGACCAAAAAATTAGGAAGACGACACCTCCTCCCCGTTGGTCCCCTCCTCTCAGCCTCTCCGGGTCCCGATCATGGGCTGCAAGAAAAGACCCTCCCTACACACTTCCACCACCACTCGTCCGCAATTGCTCCGGCAACGAGACCACCCCGGGCTGTTCGCGGGTCCGGGACGGGATGCCGGCGACGGGCGCGCTGGCGACACGCCTGTTGGGGACCAGCCCTGGGAGACTCGTGGGCCAAGGAGAGGGGAGCAGCGCGTGGGCAGAGTCTCTGCGCAAGACCCCAGAGGGTCCGCACTTACTAGCCAAAAGCGCGCGGGCGCTCGCAGCCCGGGACCCCTCGGGCCCACCCCTCCGACGCGCGCGCTCGTGCGCGCGCCCGAGCCCGCGCTGGCTGTGGCCCCCTCCGCTCCACCGCAGCTTCCGCGCGTCTTATTGACGCGAGCTCTCCTCCCGCGGCCGGTTAGGGGGGTTTTGTCTATATAAGGGCTCTCTGGCCCGCTCTGCGTCGGCGCGTTTGTCACGGACAAGCCATTATTTTTACACACGCGTGCGGCTCCGCCGGCAGCAGGTTAGGCAGGGGCACGCTCGCCATCCTCTCGCCGGCGCCGCCACCTCCCCCCTCCCTCCCGGGGTGTACTTACTTAACCCGGGGTCTGGCACGGGGTGGGCGCTGCAGCAGTCCGTTCCGCCCCCGCCGCCGCAGCCGGTTCGCTTCGATGTCCCCGGGTGAATGGGATTATTTATTTATTTTTGTCCCTAGACTTGTCCTCGCCCGCCGCAGCCGGGGGCGGAGGAGGTGGAGGGTGGAGGGGAGGCGCGGCTGCTGAGCGCCCTAGTTGGTGCCCGGGAGCGCGCGCCGCTGGGTGGCGGGAGTGGAGGAGGAGGGCGGGGGCGAGCGCCTCGGGCTGTCCGCAAGCCGGCCGGCCGCGGGTGGGGGCGAGCCCCGCCCTGTGACTCAGGGCCGACTGAGCATGCTCCCAGCGACTGTCACCGCTGTAGAGACGCTCTGGGGCTCCCGGCCCTTCACTTCAGAATTTAGTTTGGGCCAAGAAAGAAAATCAAGATAGGAAGACCTTTTGTTCCGGGACGGTCGTGACACGTTTTACCGAAGTATTTTGGCGGCGAACCTAGGAGCCAGGTGTGCAGTAGCTCTACTTCGGTACCCTTGGGGAGTTGTGCAATCTCAATGAGAGGGAAAGTGTGCACGGGTGCGGAGCCTGCACAGTGCAGGGAGATTTGAAGATTCTCATTGTGAGTGTGGCACGAAAGTGTTGGGCCGTCTTTCGATTGAGGTCTTTTTTTTTGGAGCGAAGGGAGGAATGGCAGGGATGGAGATTAGGCTCACCAACCAAAACACGGGAAAAATAAAATTTACACCGTGGAACAAGGAGTACAGAAAATAGTACAAGAAGAACTTGAAAACAGGAAAGAAATCAAGTAAAGTCACTGTAAATAATTTCTGCCATTTTAGTTTCTCAGATTATTTAATTCTTCAAAGTAGGATTTAATATTTGTCAATGAATAGTGCTAGAGATAATGGTAATTCCACAACCATTAGTTTGGTTTGTTCTGCCTTTATTTTTTTTATTTTTTTCTTCCCTGTCTAGAACAGAGGAAGGGCTGGAAGTGAACATTTAGTAACACCAAAGATTGGTTTCCTTAAATGTCTTTAGAGTTGAACTGCTTCTTAGAAGAAAAGGAACAGAAGAAATGTGGGGTTGAATTTGAGAATTGGGATTGTCATTTTTCTGTCAATTTAACAGACCTTCACCTACAATACACACACCTCTCTGCTCCTGAAAATGGGGAAAAGATACAAAGTTATGTTAATCTTAGATATTAATATTGTAAGGGCCTATTCAGCCAGAGCAGCCCCACCCCGGTTGAACTGCCATTTTGTTGTAAAACTTATAAAACTTATAAAAACAAGTGCCGGAAACCAGTCCCAGGTAACAAAGTCCAAGTGAAAAGGATGGGTCAGGCCAGGTGGAGGTATTCAATCAGTGGGGGCGCATACTGTCTCCTAGCTACCAAGGAGTATGGGCCCCGCCCTTTGGGCACCTTTGGGGCACCAATTCTGACCAAGGTGATAGGCTGGTTCAAATGTCTACTAGGGTAAATTGTAATTCAGTTGGTCACCTAGCATGACTGTGCAGCTTTCTGTGTGTGTTACAACTTCATTGGCCACCTGTGTGTAGCCAGGCCCAACCAAACGGGTGGCCTTTGCTCTATAAAAGTTAGTCTGTGAAACAGAGAGGGGTCGCCCTCTCTGTAAGAGGGGGGGGGGGGGAGTGCCCCAACCGGTCTGTTTGATGGTTGGTTTGATTCTCATGCTTGGCGCGAAATAAAGCTTTGCTTGACTTTCGCTTTGTATCGCTCCTTTAATCACGGCCCCATTATTGGGGGACCCAACAATATAACTTCCTGGAAGCTTTTCTGATTTATTCTGGAACTGAAATCATTTACAAGAAGTCAAGATAGGGGCGCCTGGGTGGCTCAGTGGGTTAAAGCCTCTGCCTTCGGCTCAGGTCATGATCCCAGGGTCCTGGGACGGAGCCCCACATTGGGCTCTCTGCTCAGCAGGGAGCCTGCTTCCTCCTCTCTCTGCCTGCCTCTCTGCCTACTTGTGATCTCTGTCTGTCAAATAAATAAATAAAATCTTTAAAAAAAAAAGTCAAGATAACTTAGTTGAAATAACTGAAGCTTTGAAGCTGCAGGGACAGGAATCAAAATGGTAATAACAGTAACAGTAATAATAATAATAATTGCTTATTTGTAAGTGTTTATAACCATCAGGAACTGCCCTAAGCACTTTAATGGATTATTTCAATTAATAAAATACTCTGATTTTTCACAGTTTACAAATTTGGAAATAGACAAGCATAGGGGGAGGAAAACTTTATCCCTTCTTCCCTTCTATGTTCTTTGATTGGTCTAATAAGTAAATTGACATAAGACAGATTAACAGGAGAAACACAAATTCATATGTCTAGAGCCCATAAAAATATGAGACTCAAAGAAGTGACCAAAGCAGACAAGGTTGGTTTATACCTCCTTGTAGGCCCTGAATTCTCTATCTCCAGTGACAGGGATGTCTTTCTACCTCCTTGTACTGGAAGGGTAACTTCACATGGGAGATTTACTTCCTGTTTTCATAGGGACAAAAGGTGGCCATAGTGTCCTTCTTGCACTGGCTGTTTCCCAAGTAACTTTAATTCGAAATAATCAATATGCCAAAGTGGCATATTTGGGGATGGCATTTTCTGCCCCCTCTTCACAAGTTAAAATCGTTTAGCTAAATTCACATTGTCTTGCTTCTGCCACAGCCAGTTTGTAGGCTTGTACAAAACTTGAATCTTAGTTTCTGCAGCTACAAAATAGAAATAATATCAACTTGTTATTTCTGTCATAAGATTTAGGTGAGAGGATATATGTATAGTAAATGGTAGATAATACAAGTGAATAAATATTACCTATTAGTAATTTCAAGAAGTTTGGAAGACAATTTTACAGAGGAAGGATGTTGGAAATGAAGGAACTAAAGCAAAAAATTCCAGAAAGAACTAGTGTGAAGTGACATTTATATAAAATATAATAGGCATCTGATAGTGATAACGTGTCTAGCAGTGACTATAAACATTTCATTTTCCTTACAAAAAATAATGTTAAATTTTGAAGAGAAACAACAGCAAGATACACATCTCTAAGTCATGTTCTTCAATGTTTCCTATTGCCATTTTTCCTGCTCGTTCATCACTCATTTCCTTTCAAAGATGAGAAAGAAGAAAGACCATATATTTTCTGAATTTTGACCCCATTCTACATTTTCCTTCTTTTTGACTTTTTTTCTTCTTTTCTTTTTTGTTTGTTGTTTATTTTTACAATCCCACATTCTTGGTTTATTTAACTCATTGTCAAATTTCTAAATATCACTACCCATAGCATGAATCATAACTGTAGCAAGTTTTGTTTTGTTTTGTTTTGTTTTAATTCTTGTTTCCCCAACAATTAGAACTCTGGATCTAATTTACCTACTGCCCCACTGTTAGTATTTGGGGATTCATCTTTAAGTTGCCTTATTGCTATGGCTAGGCATGCTATGTAAATATTTGTTTTGATTAGAAAGGAATCTGAAAGGGAATTAGGTGGGGACAAATCTAGTCAGTTTTTCCTATGGCATGGTGTTAATGTTACTCAGAAGTTGAGAAAAGAATACAATTAAGGGAAAGGACAAAATGTATGATCAGAACCTGAAATGTTTTTGATAAAAGTTTTGCCTGGATTTCTATTCATAAGGTGAAATAACAGTGGAAGAAACAAAGAATAACAATATCCTAGCAACCCCTTTTCCACAAATAAGTATACTAGTAAATGCATAAACCGCATATAAACTAATAAAGCTCAAATGTCTTATACTGTCTACCCACAGCCCTACCCTCAGCTATGAGGTTCTGTACCCTCACCTATGAACCCTCAGGTTCTTCATTCCTCAATCATGCCATATCTTCTCACATTTTGCTGACTTTTTGCATTCCCCATTTTCTCTTTTTCATGTCAAACTTGTCTTAGCCTTGTTTTTCCTTCAGTTCCAGTAAATGTGTCATTACCTCTCTAGCATTTCAAGGATTCCTTCAATAAGAATTAATTCCATCTTCCTCTGTGTTCTTTTTCATAGAACATGGTGTATGCCTCTCTTTGGGGCACGCCTTTCTGCTTTACATTATGTCTGTATTATATTTTTTTTTTTCTGTCTCCCCAATCTATTAGGTTGTTGGAGGACAGAGATGACATTTACACATCTCTGTAGTCTTCCAGTATCTGGCAAAATTCTTGCAGATAGAAGGTAATCAATAATGTTTGCAATTGGAGGAAAGAAATGATAGTGTGACTTTAAGGAACAGGTATCTGGTAGAGGTTGTTGGTGCTCACAATTTCCATGATCTGCATTTCCCAGCTTCTCTCACAGTTATATTGGAGCCATGTGACTAGTTCTAACTAGTAGAGTATGAATGAAAATAACATATATCATTTCTAGGCAAAAGGAGTTAAGAGACAGTATGCTGCCTTCATTTTTGCTTTTCTCAGTCTCATGTTTTAGATAGAATAGCTATAAAACAGAGTCATTAAAAGATAAAGAAGGGCTGCTTGGTTTACACAAGACTTGGTGTGAACAAGAAACCATTACTGTGTTAAGTCACTGATATTTGGGGCATTATTTGTTATGAGAACATGGCCTAGCTTATTCTGACCAATATACGATGTTACCTAAGAAGACTATAAATCATAATGGAATAAAGACCCAATGAAACATTGAGCTTAAGAGAAAGCTTTAATGTGTTCTTAAGTCAAGGCTAAAAAATAGATATTTCACAACCCAAAATTGATATTTAATAAGTTTTTTCATGGCAAGGCGTGTGTGTGTGTGTGTAAACTATACACTATAGATTGGTTTTAACTAAGAGCAAAAGGCCAAATGTCCAAATGTTTCCCCTTAGCCTGGATGAAAAGAAATGTACCTGCCATCCAGTGGCAGCATACAATGACAGATTGTAGTGGGCTCCAGGTGTCAATATGATGGCTCTGACCTGGTTTCATAGAATGTACAAAATGTGAAGACCTCTGTCCACTGCTTGTACATTTATATCTTGAGTACATCCACATAATCTACTCTGGAAATATCTTATAAGGAAGTTTTCCATTGAATTGTGGAGAAGGCAAATCTAGTCCCCTTTTACAAAGAATTAAAAAAAAAAGAGGGACTTCTAGGTGGCTCAGTTGGCTAAGCATCTGCCTTAGGCTCAGGTCCCTGTTCAGTGGGGACCCTGCTTCTCCATCTGCCCCTCCCCCTGCTTGTGCTCTTTCTCTCTATCTCAAATAAAATCTTTAAAAAGAGAAAGAGAGAATAACTGTGTTGGACATTGCTGTATGGTGTGATTTTCCATAATTATACAATAGCCCAGAGAAGTCTTTTGTCAAAATAAATGACCTTTGGAGCTCTAAAAATCTCTTGATGGATTCTGCATTTCAACTCTTATCCATTGGTATTTTTCTAATTTTATGTTTTATTTAATGCTATCTGTAAATTGAGCTTAATGGATTCTAATTGTAAATGTCTTATAGATGCCATCATATATATTTTGTTTTAATTTTTTTTAAGATGTTATTTTTAAGTAATCTCTACACTCAACTAGGAGCTTGAAATTACAACCTGGAGATCAAGAATCACATGCTCTACTAACTGAGCCAGCTAAGTGCCCCTGAATATTTTAATTATTCTGAAGCATAGAGAAGTTCTCATTATAGACTGTAAACTTTTCTGGGCAGGGTTCTTGTAAATAGTGACTTATGATTATTTAATACTTAATGAATTTTATGAAATAAATCAATGAAGACTGAACATAGTACCAAGGAACCTAAGTTTCAGTGCCTTTTCCTGTGCATAGTCTTAGCTGAGTCACTTAATCTTTTAGCTTCACTATCTAAATCTCTACAGTACTTTCAAGCACTTCAAGTGTGCAAAGATCCACAGAGATTATGCATAATTTTAACAAGTGAAAATATATGCATGGTAGAGGTTTTTTTCCTAATTAACCAAAAATAGGTATTTCCTTATATTTTGGACAGCAGTATTGACCAGGATGCGTTTTATAAAATGCAACCATAAAGTTATCTACTTAACTTGTACCATTGTGTAACTTGCTCTACGCCTGGAATGTCCTTGAAGGTTGAGTCACTGTTTACATTTGCATAATGCTTCCCAGGTCACAAGAGAGTTTCATGCTAAAATACTCTGGGCTACCTGCCTTTCAGTAAGCTAAGTTTTCAGCTGCCCTTACTTTGTTTCTTTGGCTAAAGTTCAGGCCAAATACCATTTCATTTTTCATTCAGAAGCTCTTTTTCTGCTTTCTCTCTGCCAGGAATTGACCCAAACTTCATATTTGCTTTGTGCCATTTTGCTATGTAAAGGTAATTGATTTCTTAATGTTGGCTAATTTTTCTAGGATTATGTTGATAGTGACCTTGAACAATCACTTGTTACAAATTTTTTTCCCAAGAAATAATCTGTATGAGATCAGTTACATAAACTGTGGTATCAGTTTCAAATCCACAAAGTGCGATTCTGCCTTTAGCCCTGTGATTTGAGCTGGAGCCTAGGAATGCAGGTGGTCACCTGAGGTTTATTGATCTTGTTTTGTTTTTATCTTGGTCCAACAAAATTTCATTTCTCAATACAGGTCCACAGTCAAGAAATCCAATAATGACTTTGAAATATTTATCTTCAATGAGTTTCGTTCATTTGGCATATTTGTTAAGCAATCTGCCCGGCACTATGATGAGCTTTTTAGTTGTAAGTAGTGCTTCTCTCAAGAAGCCTATACACTATTTATTTAATTTTCAGATGGATTGTGATCCTAATGCTGTGATTACATCCACCGCATAATTATGTTTGTTCATAGATACACACCAGAGTATAAATATTGGGCTATCAGGTTTTTTGAATGATGCTCTTTGCAGGTTTTTTTTTTAA
This sequence comes from Mellivora capensis, assembly GCA_004024625.1. NCBI lineage: Eukaryota > Metazoa > Chordata > Mammalia > Carnivora > Mustelidae > Mellivora > Mellivora capensis. The sequence continues at coordinate 54,864 of PISX010010168.1, forward strand.
TCTAAACTGGAATAGACAACCTAGTTATTGAGTTGAAGAGTTATCTACAGACTCTGAAATATGTTTCAAAATAAGACACGTAGAGTTCCTCCTCAGTAGCTTTTACAGAAGAGAATGAGCTTTCTTTCATGATGCCAAAGACCAAAACAGAAATTGTGGATTTCTTTGTCAATATGCCACATTTATTTCATGTTAAATACCCTTAAAGTATTGAAGTATAACTTATATATCTTAAAATGCTTACATTTTAAGTGTATAGTTAGATGAATCTTAACTACCACTCCAATCAAGATTTAGAGAACTTCCGTCATCCCAGAAATCCCCCCTTGCTATTTTTTAGTCAATCTTCTGTGTAACTCAGGCAATCACTGATCTGGTTTTTATCATCATAGACTAGCCAGTTTCCCTATTCTAACTGTTATATAAATGGAATGATGTACTCTGTATGCTTTTGTAACTGCCTTCTTTCATTCGGCATATTTATCTTTAATTCATCCATTTAGTTATGTGTATGCTTTAGTAGTCTGTTCTTTTCGTTGCTGAGTAGTGTTCTATTGTGTGGAATGCCACAAATTCTTTATCAGTTCACATGTTGATGGATATTTGGATGATTTTTATTATTTGCTTCTATAAATATTTAAACACAAGTATTTCTGTGGACATATGTTATCATATCAAGTTTGATTTTTAATACATACAATAAAAACTTAAAAAACAGCAATATAATGTCTGAAATTAGTATTTCAGATACTCAACATCTGAATAACTGGATATTGGCCTAGTTGGGCACTTCATTAATGCACTAATTTGGCAAACACAGATCTGTTTAAACTTTACTTTCTTCATAAGTAGTAAAAAATTGATTTGGTTATTAAGAAAGATCAACCAGAAATGTAGATGGAATTGCTTTCTAAATTATAAAGCTTAACAAATAAAAGGTGGTATTATCTTCTGTAAAATATGTACACATTTATGAAATAATCCCTCAGAAATAAAATAACTAAATAAAACAAACTAATTTGACATAATTTGAATTATGAAAACAAAGACAATGTAAAATTAATTAAGATTTGATATTTAAGTTTATCTCCTTAATAATTTTTTTTTAAAGATTTTATTTATTTATTTATTTGTCAGAGAGAGAGAGCGAGAGAGAGCGAGCACAGGCAGACAGAGTGGCAGGCAGAGGCAGAGGGAGAAGCAGGCTCCCCGCGGAGCAAGGAGCCCGATGTGGGACTCGATCCCAGGATGCTGGCATCATGACCTGAGCCGAAGGCAGCTGCTCAACCAACTGAGCCACCCAGGCGTCCCTCTCCTTAATAATATTTTTAAAGAACAAATCAGATGATTACAAAAGCCAGAAATAGTTTTAAAAAGAAAAAATAGTCACTTCTTGGCTTCATACTTTAAAAAAAAAATTTTTATTTATTTATTTGACAGATAGAGATCACAAGTAGGCAGAGAGGCAGGCAGAGAGAGAGAGGAGGAAGCAGGTTCCCTGCTGAGCAGAGAGCCCGATGTGGGGCTTGATCCCAGGACTCTGGGATCATGACCGGAGCTGAAGGCAGAGGCTTTAACCCACTGAGCCACCCAGGTGCCCCATTGGCTTCATACTTTAAATAAGTTTCTATTCAGTTAAGATTACACATGTATATTTGAGTAACTATAAGAAAAATCATTTATTATATAGAAGCTACAGACCCACTTGTAGAGTAGTACATAAAATGATATTCTTTCCCTCTGTCTTTCAACCAAATTATAACTTGAAGATAAAATTCTTCCTCATAACTATTCTGGAAAATTTTATCTCTTTCCCTAAGTATGGATCTGGGTATGAGATCTTTAAAGATTATCCTTTTTTTTTTTTATTTGAGAGGTTTTTCTTCCTTCCTTTCTGCTCTGGTTACTATTTTTATATAAAAATTTAAAACTGCACTATAAATCACCAACAATTTCATTACATTCATGGATTCTGTTTGCAGAACCAGGATGGCTTATCTCTGCTCCATAACATCTAGAACCTCAACTAGAAAGAATGGAACCCAGGGTCCTAATATCATTTAGGGGCTTCTTCAATCACATGTCTGGTTCCTGGGCTGGAATGAGTCAAAGACTATGCTTGCCTGTGTCTCCTATTGTAACACTGAACTATGGCTTCTCCTTGGGATTTTTTACAGTATGATGGGTTTCCAAAAGGCAGCCTTGTGAGAGCTAGCCTTTTACGACCCAGGTAGAAATTGACCTAAACTCAGAAGTTACTTAGTATCTCCTTCACTTCATTCTTCTTCATTGTTAACTAGTGAGTCACAGTCAGTTTTCTATGGCTGTTGTACCAAATTTTCACAAAATTTGTGGTTTAAAACAAAACAAGTTTATAAACCCTTGATTCTGTGAGTTGGAAGTCTGAGTGAGCTTGACCAGTTCCTCTGCCCTGGGTCTCACAGTCTGGGTGAAATTTTGTTTCCAAGGCGCAATTCAGGTCCTTGAAGTTGGAGGGCTGAAGTCTTGGGTGTCTGTTAGTTCCTTAAGGTCACCTCTATTCCTTGTCACATATACCTTCTATCTTCAAAAAGTCACACTCCCTGGAATCTGTCTCATTTTTCAAATCTCTCTCACTGTCCCTTCGTTTCATCTCTTCTGCCTCCAGCTGGTGAAACATCTCTGCTTTTCAGGTTTCATATGATAACATTGGGGTCACTGGATAATCTCCCTATTTTAAAGCTCATACCTTACCTACATCTGCAAAGTCCTGTAACAACATATTCACAGGATCCAAGAACTGGAGTATGGATATATTTGGGAAGGCATTCTATCTCCCACATAAGAGAAGAGGAATTAGACTCTACTTTTAGACAGGGAGCAGCAAGGGTATATTTTAGGAAAGCATGTGGGATGGGAGACTTTGTTACAGTTTGGCAGACACAGCCCACCACACTTTCCTCCTTTGCTTTTTCTCTATCACCTCCATTTGGGAAACCAGTAGAAGAATATTAGCAGAAAATTGCTAAATATTAAATGGGTAAGTGAACCTGGTTATAGTTTTTCTTGGGAAAATTGAGCCTGAGATGCAGGGAAAGAACCAAGTCCTTTGTTGTTTGTTTCTTGATCTGGTTCTGTTTTATCTGCTTTTTAAAAACTTTTGACTGTGTGGTAGACACTTTTGTGTTCCCAAGATCCCACAAGCAGCCCGGATGCCCAATGTGGTTAGCAGGCAGCCCCCACATGTCAGCAACTTTATGTTCCGCCTTATCTGCAGGAAGTCACATCTTCTGATGCTAGTACCTCTGCATCCGTTGACTGAGTGTGGCAGGTGTATAAAAACCCCGTCGTTTTGGACCCATGCGAAATAGGCTTATGGGTAGTACTTGCTCCAGAGATCCTTGCTGAGTTTTGCCACAGTTTGATTTCCTCTTCTACCCAATCTTGCTAACTCTTCTTTCCCTTCTTAGGTGTCAATTCTTAATAAATATGTGCACCCTTCTCAGAATCCACTCCTAGGTAATCCAACCTTTGAAAGTTGGTATCAGGAGGGATCTGTGAATGTGAGTGTAACTATAGGTTTATAGAGCTGCAGTATTCATCAGCTCACTGGCAGTGAGGACCCCATCACAAACAGCTTCTGGTGGTCCACTTGCTAAAACTTTACAACAGTCTTGGGGGACATGCCAGGGGAAGGTATACACTAGGGAGAGCTAAGTATCAGACTGTATAGATATATGGGGAAAACAGTATCTATTAGAATAACAGGACCTGACTCCAAAGCAGTTATGGGACTTGGCCAGTGAAAATGGAGGTGTGCTTATGTAACTGAGTTCTAAGGACACTTAATCAAGGGGGGTCAAGCCATAAAATTAAACAGTAAAGAGGTGATTGATTTGGCAGTTGTGATAACTGTGATTTATAAGAGATAATATGTATTTGGTCCTTCAGTTAACCATGTACACATGGTCTTCATTCAGAGTTCCTGGCTCACAGCTCCCCAGACCCTTGGAATTTCCTGAGCAATAAGAGTGATGAGAGTATCTTTTGTTATACTATTTGGTTTCCTGTTCTCAGCTCTTGAAAATGCCTCAGAGCCATAAAGGTGAAATGGATGCCTTGTTATAACATGCCCCTTTCTACCATAACTAGGTTTATGTTAATGATATGGGTTTTGGAAAACACCTAGGGGTGGGGGCTGGTTGCTAGGGGGACCAACCCTGAATAGAGGGTTGGAAATTTCAGTCCTAACTCTGATTTCCGGGGAGAGAGATTGGAGGTTAAAGCAATCACCAACGTTCATTGAGTTAATCATTCACACCTATGTAATAAACCCCCCATAAAACCCAAAAAGAAGGGAGTCAGAGAGCTTCCAGGTTGAGGAAACTAAACACTTCCAGTTTCAATGTGCTGCCATGCTGAGTCCCAAGCTCTCCAAGGACAGAAGCTTCTTTGTTCAGGACCTCACCCTATGTATCTATTCATCTGGCTGTTGATTTGCTACTTTAATATCCATTGCAATAAATTGATGATCTGGTGAGCTAACAGGTTTTGTGAGTTCTGTGAGCCGTACTAGCAAATTAATCAAACCCAAGGAGGGGTCAGAGGAGCCTCTGATTTACAGGCAGTTGTTCAGAAGCATGGATCACAACCTGGACTTGCTATTGTCATCTGAAGTGGAAGGTAGTCATGTAGAACCAATCCCTTTACATGTGTAATCTCATTCTATCTCTAGGTAGATAGCTTCAGAATTGAGCTGAATTCTCTGATACTCTGCTGGTATCTTAGAGTTGCTTGTTGGGTGTAGGGAAGCCTACACACAGACACACACACACACACACACACACACACACACACATGAATTATGTCCAGGAACCCAAAACCGCATTCTCATGATACAGGATTTACCATATCAAGTTATTAAGATAATTAACAAAACATGATATATTGATGGGCATAATAGATGGACTGCTGACAGGAGCACTACTCATCCTGAACCAGAAGAAGAAATCAAAGTTGGATCACTGGGAGGGGAAGTGGAGGGCAGTCACCTCAAAACAAAAACAAAAACAAAAAAGCAAAAAACCACAAATCATTTCCGTATTTCCAGACCTGGAATTGGAACACTGGTCATAAAGGTGGCTGATTCCTAGGAGAAACAATCCTGCAACACTGTAGCAATTATACTTGGATGATTTCCCCTAGTCTTTCCCCAAAGGAGCTTCTTCAATGGGAAAGCGGGCAGCTCAGATATCATTAGAACTGAAGGAAAAAGTTAATGAGTAGGCACTCACACCTAAAAACCACACGCCTTCTTAGATTCTGGGAGTCACACACGCCTTCTTAGATTTTGGACATATGGACTCCAGATAATAAGTTAACTATTGCTAATATCCAGCTTACAGTAAAATCACCGAGTCATGTATCCAAAAATTTCCCATCTAGGATTTAAACACTGGATAATTGGGGAGTAACTCCTACGCTGAAACCTTGGTCTTTGAGGTGAAAATTCTTAGAGAGGGAAAAGCCGAATAAAGGCCCTAAAAACTAACCTACCCCCCTCCAACCAAAACAGGAAACAAAAAACATTAGTCCATGGTAAGGAGGAGGGGAAGAACCAAGGAGATCAGTGCTACCCTTAAAGGCCTAAAGGATGAAGGGATGGTGATGCCTATGTTTTTATTTAAACATGTAATGTTTTTATTTAATTAGTTGAATTAGCTCCTACAGAAAATAAATAATTTCTGAAGCATAATCATAATCTACCACAAGGTCAACCATGGAGTAGCCCTAACTGTTGTCATCATGCCAGAAATGTTATCTGTACTAGAGCAGATGAATCCAGCTTCAAATACATGGCATGGGGTCACAGCTTATGATACATATATTCTTTTCTAGAAGAAGATGAGAAACAGTTCACATTCATATGGAATGACCAATAATACACATTTAGAATTTTGTTTCAACCCTGCTACTCTCTTGTCCCTTCTCATAATATAGTTTGAAGAGATCTGACCATCTGGATATCCTACAGAACAGCACATTTATCTATTACATTGATAACATTAGATTTTTCAGGCTGAGTGACCAAGAAATGACAAGCACACTAGAGTTCTTGGCAAGACACATGGGTGGGAGATAAATGCATCTATGAATCTTCCACTCTGTAAAATTTATAAGGCTCTAGTGTATCACAGTGCGACAGGATATCCCCTCCAAAACAAAGACAAATTATTACATTTTGCACCTCCCACCATGAAAAGGGAAGAATGCCATCTATTTGTCTCTGAGTTTTGGAGGCAGCTTATTTTACACCTAGAGATACTGCTCTGGCCCATAGACTAAGGGATGCAAAAAGCTGCTGTCTTTGACTGGGGCCCAGAGAAGAAAGGTCCCTCCTTCTTGAGAAACACAATTCAACATTTTCTTTGTGCCGGTGGTATCAGTGGTGGGGAAAAAAAGATCATACAGTGTTTGTGGCAATCCCCAGTGGGAGCACCATACTGAAGGTTGTTGGGGTTCTGAAGCAAGATTATGTCACCTGTGGTGGAGTATTTTACACATTTTACACCTGTTGATAAACAACTCGTGACTACTCAGGCCCTGTTAAAGATAGAATGCCTCTTTGTGGGACATCCAGTGCCTCTGCAGATGGTATTGCCAGGAGCCGGCTTATTCCTAGCAGCCCTACCAAGTTATAAGGTCAGGCAAACCCAGCAAGAATCTACTATAAAATAGAAATGATGCATCTGAAATCAAGCTTAAGTGGCACCAGAGGGTACAAGCAAGTGATAGGAGCCGTCAGCCCAGACTCTCCTGGCACTCACAACTGATACTTTAGCACACTTCCCTCCACCCACACTTATGGCTGTACGAGCCCATACTGCTCTACGAAGGAGGAAATAAAAGGTAAAACTTGGTTTATGGATAGACCCACTCAATATGGACAGCTGTATCACAGGCGTATTTAGGGACAGCCTTGAAAGACCGTGATGAGGGGAAATCCTGCTAATAGGAAAAGTTTCAGGTGGGACACCTGGTCATCCACATTATGTAGACAAAGTTGTGGCTCACAACTAGAATATATACAGATCCAAGGGCAGTTGCAAATGACTTGGCAGTAGCTGGTCAGAGGCCTGGAAAGAAAAAGGTGAGAAGACTGGGGACAAAAATGTCTGGAGTATAGGCATATGGATGAAAATAGAAGAGTAATCATAAAGTGTAAAAATGTTCACTCCACAAAAGAGTGTTCACTGCAGAATATTACTGAACAATCAAGCACTCAAAGTGACCAGCAGGTTAATGACAGCCGGGTTCTTTCGCTGGCCCGTCCAGGGAACGTATGATGGCACATAAACAAAGCAGCCATGTTTTGGGTTATTTTCTGCATTCAGGGCCTCAGCCACCACTATTATCTGAAGACTTATGGAGTGTTTGATCTACAAGCATGTGATCCCATATAACAGATCAATCAGGAAACGCCCTTTTAAGCAAAGGAAATGCTGGGGAGAACCCTTGACTATATTACCTATTGGTTATTACACTCTCTGCACTGAAAGGTTTCTGGCCTAAGAAAGCATTGCAATGGACTGTGGAGGACACAGCTGGAGTGGCCACTAGAGGCAGCAGTCTACACAAGGAAGTGCCATCCTCCAGAGTGTTGCATATGCATTAAATCAAATATTCTTCAACGATGCTCTATTCCCCAAATAAAGAACAAATGGGACCCAGAATCAGAGAGTAGAAGGAAACTGGCCCCACTTATGATGATTCCCAATGAGTTTTTGTTTTTGTCCTCACAGCTCTGGGCCCTAAAATGCTCAATGTCCTGGTTCCCAAAGAGGACACATGTCCTCAAAGGGCCACCGCCAGCATCTCACTGAATGATAATGTATAGCTGCTATGTGGCCATTCTGGGTTCCTTATGTCCAGGAACAAACATGAAAGAAAAGAAATAACTTTGCTGTCAGGAATAATTGACTCTGATTATCAGGAGACAATAGGGCTATTTTCAGTGCACTAAGAGCAGGAAAGGAATACATGTGCAACTCAGGTGATCCACACTGCCATCTGGTGATAACCCCTTACCCAAAGTGGACAATAGACAAGTACATCAACCCCAGGCCGAGAAGGGCATGGTCATCAGGGACTCACACCTGTTGCAGTGAGGATCTGGTTCACACCACTAGCTGAATCACTGATGTTAGCAGAAGGGTAGCTAAGGTTGAGGGAACCCCAGAGTGTATAGTGGAGGAGGGAGAAGATCACAACTGAGTATCAGCTGTGGCTCCAAGCACAACTGTCATTTCAGGGCCTATCATTTGTCTCACCAACCTTCTACTTTTAAAAGTCATTCAGGAAGAGAGGCCTGCCAACTCCTGCTCCACCAGGAGCTGATTTTTGAACATATATGGAGAAGTATATGCCAGTTTTGCAAAGGGTGAATGGTGATAAATACAAAGATGCACCACCCAGATGCCCTTTAAATCATGACTTGATGCAAGGAGTGCAGTCAGCAGACAGCCTCAGGGTGAGCTGCATCAGGGTGGGCCTCAGCTACACAACACACTGTCTCCCCTGCACCTAGTGGGAGTAAGGCAGGAGTGGGGCCGGCTGCCCCACCACTGGACACTTTAGGCAGCTTGGGGTTTACTATCACAACTGGGTAAGGGAAGACCAACAGATGCCCATGAGTTCTCTCCAGAACTCCATGTCAAATTGGCTAAGTCTTTGTTGAGTTGGACTCAACAAAGAGAAGTTGGACTTCTTCATCAGCCCAGTCTTGCTTACCCCATTCCCTTCTCTAAGAAACACCTTGTTGACTAAATGCAGTGTCACTCTTACCTTCTGGAGAACCCCGCCGATGACATACCAGTTTAGAAAGGCAAACCCAGCACCATCTCTCCTTATGTCTGCCTTCAGGATCCATAAAGACAGAGAATATGTGAAAATCCTGCACAGTATCACTAACCAAGCCATAACAAAATCAAGTTATTAGGCAATTTCCCTTTCCCCTCCCCACCTTTTTTTTTAAGATTTTAATTATTTATTTGACAGAGAGGGAGAGAGATCACAAGTTGTCAGAGAGGCAGGCAGAGAGAGGGGGGGAAGCAGGCTCCCTGCTGAGGAGAGAGCCCAATGTGGGGCTCGATCCCAGGACCTGAGATCATGACCTGAGCTGAAGGCAGAGGCTTAACCCACTGAGCCACACAGGCACCCCTCCCCTCCTCTTTTTAAACTCTGATCATCTCTAAATCCACATGCTGTAATTTTAAATTGTTGTGGATTAAATCTTTCACATAATTGTTTCTTTCTTTTTTTTTTTTCTCCTATTAGCATGTCTATTTTTCTTTTCTTTTTTAAAAAAGATTTATTTTAAAGAGAGAGAGAAAGAAAGAGGGAGCGTGAGCTGGGGGAGGAGCAGAGGGAGAGAGAGAACCCCTAAACCCAATTCAGGGCGTCATTCCAGAACCCTGAGCCAAAATCAAGAGTTGGCCACTTAACCAACTAAGCCACCCAGGTGCCCCAACATGTTCACCTTTCTAAGCGAATCATGTATGTTTTTAATATTTTTTGTTCAGGTTTAATGAGGGTATAATTCACCTTCAGGAAAATTCACAATTTTTATGAAAATAGTCTTAGGAGTTTTGAGAAATATGTAGTCGATCCACGCTTCTAATCCCAGCCCTTGACAACAACTGATTTGGGCTTTTGTTTTATACTTTTTAACCCCACACTCTGTAACTTTTTTTTTTCTTTCTCTTAACATTCTATCTCCCTTCATGATCATCCCTGTTGTTTTAGGTTAATTCCAATGTGGAGACATCAGGGGAACCTCTTGGGAAATAGCTCCCTTCCATCTTCTGGAACATCTCACATTCACCTCAAGAGAATTTCTGCTGTTGCAAGACATGATGTGTTAATCCAGCTTCCACATCACCTCCGTCAGGGCTTCACCTTCTGCCTTTTCCAATCAGTCAAGCTAGCTCCTTTCTCCGTCAGAGTTCACTGCTTTAAGGTTCTCAAAGATTCCCCACTTGAACTGAGTAATCACACAGACGCTCCAAGACTCATCAAATCAAATGAATTTATGTTTCAGCTCTAGGAACTCTGAGTATATCATCCATTTTCTCCCTGTAAGTTTCAGATTTGAATGGCTTACTGCTTCATTGAATGGTGAGTCCATTTGATGAGAAACACCTTTTACTACTAGAACTTAAACTAAAAAGTTACAAAGGCTAAAAAGCTTATTTTTAGAAAACAGAAATTCAAGACTTCATCAAGCTATACCTAGATGATTAATACACTCTTCTAAAAGATTTCCCTCCTCTAATCTTATTTCCCCTTCAGCATTTCATCCTTGGCAAGAGCATTGGTTTTATCAGTATTAGGTTAAAGTCTGCAATGCAGAGTCATTTAAAGTAATGCCTGCCGTCCCCACTTAAAGTAGTAAAATAACTTCGTTTTGGGGGAAATTCCTTTCAAGAAAGAAATACACACATCTAATGTTTGCATTTCCACTATAGCAACAATTTGTATTTCATATAACATTTCCTACCAGCCAAAATTAAATATAACAGGAGAGGGTGATTTGGAGATTAGAGGAGTCATATGTTCTTATATCTTTCAGTAGTCTGAGGAAAGAAATTCAAGTATACGATATTACTCGCCTGATTAAGTCATAATTCATTTATCGTTTCAACATGAGAATCAAAGGAGGGGGATCAAGAAAGCCTACAACCCAGGGTTGTATGAAAATAATGATCTACCTATTTCTTAGAAAACATCTGGTTTTCTTGTTGCTATTTAGAACAATAAACAGCTCATAAAACCATTCGTTCTCAGTCCCAATCAATTTAATTTGAATAATTATGTTAGTATTTCTTATTTTCATTTCCTAAATTACTAATATAGTTAGCCTTAATCTTGGTTTTGATTTATTATTCACTTACAGATGGAAGTACTGCAGTAGTCTGGTAAATGTTCAAATAAAGCTGCCCCTACATCTTCCCTATCTGATATTATCTCAAGAATGTTATTTTTATATGCATAAGAATAAATAAGCTACCAGGTAATAATTAACAGGTATTCCTTATAAGTTAAAATCTGAATGGATCATTGGTCACTGTACCTTGAAGTAGAAATACTTGACGACGATTATATTTTAAGACACTTCTCCTGTGACTAACTAGGTAAGGCCTCTTCTGTGCTTTTTACCAACCAGATCCATATGTAATCTCAAAGGCAGAATTAGTAATTCAACAAATATTTACTGAGGCCTTATTATGTCCTGGGAAAATGGAAATAATAGATATTTTATGAGTGCTTACTATGTATCAGGAATTATGTTTAAAATTTTATATACATTATCTCATTTCATCTTTAGAACAAACACAAGAGAAAGATTTTTACTCCATTTTGCAAGTAAGGAGCCAGACATATAAATTTTAGGGGCTGTGCTCAAGATACAGCAAATCAGTAACAGCTGGTCTATCCAAGCCTATGTCATTTTAGGTTTTGTGCTATTACCCAATAAGCAATAGTGCTATGAGCTTTTTTAGGTTGTAGGAACAAAAATGAATGAGAGGCCTTACCTCAGAAAACTTTATCACCTAGTACATAACCTAATTATAACACTTATACAAATAATTATAACTCATGGTGGCTAGAAATGACTGGCTAGAAGTCCAGATCAAGCAGTATAGTAATTCAGGCTCCCGCTGAAGCAATTTCTTATGGTTGAAGGAATCAAAGATGACTTCTTGTAGAGAAAAAGGTAGGAAAATATAGTAATTAAAAACATAAATCTCTTTATGGTTTCCATTTCACTTAGAATATAAAACTATTAATGTGTCTTTTGCAGGAATTGCTAATTCCCTACCTGATATCTGCACCCTCCATTTGCCTTAATAAGAGAAACCCTATTTTATTTGATGAGGTGGCAGTGTGCTCAGCTAAAAAACCATATTTTCTAAACTTCCTTGCAATGGAGCAACATCATGTTACTAAATTCCTGCCAGTGAAACATAAATGGAAGTTTTTTAGGCTGTCTTTGATGAAAGCTCCTTAATAGGATATAGAAAGAAAACAAAATGCAAAGGATGTATTACTTTGGAATACATTTACCAAATATTTGAAATTTTCATGCAGTAATATATGCATATGATTATTAACATATTACGTAGAATGGTATAGCATGTATCTAATAATGACCATATTCCAAAGAAGTTGTGGGCTTAAAGATATTTCAAATATCTATAATAATTCATATATAATATGAATAAATCTATGATTTTATTAGTGTCAAAGTTATTGGTACAACTGTAATTTATGGTTTGAAGACAATGCTAACTTTAGTCAGAGGTTAGTGAAAATTAAGTAAATATTTTTGAACCACGTTTGCTGAACCACAATATCTATCCATGGGTGCCATGGGGATCCAAGCATAATAAGTTGGCTAATAATTCCTACTTTAAAACATGCTCAGTCTGTAGCAAAAAAAGCCATGCAAAGAATGCATCCATTCCATAAATATTTATTGTATTTGATAGTGATTATTCTGAGGATTGAAGTCTATGAGTGGTTCTTGAGGAATTTATATTCTGGTAGAGTCAGACATGTAAACAAAGTATAAAATCAGATATAAAACTAGGTTTTATAAGCTGGCTTAAAAATTCTGTCAAGTGGAAGGATTATGCAGTAGCAGAGAACATTAAGTCAGGAACTATATTATATATTCAGGCTTGATTTTTAAGAAGGAAATTTTGGTGGTTTTATAGAGAACAAAATTATTTGGAGTCTGTTGATAAGAATGGTAATGGTGGGGCGCCTGGGTGGCTCAGTGGGCTAAAGCCTCTGCCTTCAGCTCAGGTCATGATCTCAAGGGGATCTAGCCCCGCATCAGGCTCTCTGCTCAGCAGGAAGCCTGCTTCCTCCTCTCTGTCTGCCTCTCTGCCTGCTTGTGCTCTCTCTCTCTGTCAAATAAATAAAATCTTAAAAAAAAAAAAAAAAGAATAGTAATGGTGATGATGATGATGATCTGTTATATAGAAGGAGATGGTTGGAAATGTTGCTGAAGGAGAAAATAGAGCTAACGAAATATATCAAGATTTCTAATTAAACTACTATGTGGATAATTATACTGTTTGCCCAAATTGGGTATGTATTGTAAGAAATTCTGTTTCAGAATTTCTGGTTTCAGAATTCTGATTTTGAACAGAAAATTCATGTATTCCTTTTTGGAAATGGAAAATTGAGGAATTGGATGGAAATATCCAGCGTGCAATTAGAACAACAGAAGTAAGTACTATGTTTGGGGATCAGTGATAGGTAAGTGATTTTAATCACTAGAAAGAATGGGATTACCAAGGAAAACAGAGGAAAAATAGGAGAGGCTCAAGGATTGAACTATGGAAAAGATGTACTTTTGAGGGATAGCAGAGGACCAGAAATCCTTCAAATAAGGAATTTTCATGGAAGTAGGAGCAGATGGACATTGATTCCTTAAAAGATAAAGAAAAATGTTCCTTTGACCATTTAACAAAATTCAACTGAATACATTTTAAAGATCTCATTGGCTTATTCAGTGATTCATGGATCAGGCATCTAATCCTGCAGATAGAAAGGAACTCCAAGGAACTGTCTAAAATGAAAAACTTTCATAGGCAGAGGGAAGTAGGGATAAGGAAGTTATACCAGATGAAATAGCAGTTGGTTAGGTCAAGGTTCCTGTCCTTTGGGGAGTGGCAGGGGTCTATCAGACTATTCCTGATTGTCTGGTTTAAAATTCCACCTCTGGGAAAATTGAAATCGTAATTAAGTCAAGTCTTAGTTTGGTGATGAGAGCTTTGCATAAGTGACTCCATTTAGATCTGTTGCCTTATTTTTAATAGTTCTTTACTCTTCACTCTACTATATCATTCCTTTTTTCATCCCCATACAACTTTCAGACATTTCATGATAAAGAAGAGTTAGTATTGTATATATTTACAATTTTTTCTCATTTTTGAAAAAATGGACAGACATTCCACACACACTATGTTTTAATTCCATATCTCTATCTCTTAAAGATAGGGTACACAGATTTTCATTGTTCTCTTACAACATTTTCTCTGCCCATTTTATTTGATGTATTCTACCTTCTTGGTCGGTTTTGAACAGCACATTTATAGACTGAGATTTTCCCTCTATCACTATTTAATCATAAAATCATGATTCTTTATTACTCCTCATTAGCATTTATCACTAAAAATAATATTAATATCACAAATCCCTTTTATCTAGTTGTTGCTTCTTTACACTTTCCCTCTTATTTTCAGGGTCTTTTTTCCAGATGTTCCTTATTACGGGAAAGTTAGTATTAGCATAAATCAGAAGACTGAGATTTGAAAAACAAAAATAAGGAAACTACTTCCCAGATGTGTCAAATCCTTTAGGATTTCTCCTATGGTATCTTAAGTGTTTTAAAGGTTCTATTCAAATAAAGTATTAATTTATATTTTAAGACCTGTCAACCTTCTTTGAAATATGTCATATAATTTTTTCTCTTATTTTCTTAATCTTTATACCATTTCAGATTTTTTGTCTAACCATTTGATTTCCAGAGTTTAGCTATTTCTATTAAAATGTTTATCTTTTTAGGGGCACCTGGGTGGCTCAGTGGGTTAAAGATTCTACCTTCGGCTCGGGTCCTGGGATTGAGACCCATGTCGGGCTCTCTGCTCCACAGGAAGCCTGCTTCCTCCTCTCTCTCTGCCTACTTGTGATCTCTGTCTGTCAAATAAATAAATAAATAATCTTTTAAAAAATATTTATTTTTTAAAAAATGTGTTAAAGTTACACACAGAAAATTTATATAAAACATAAATGTTTACAGTTTCAATTTATTAAAAAGTGAACAGCAATTGAACTACCCAGGTCAAGAAAATGCTGTGATTTCCCAGAAGTTCCCCAATAGTCTTTTTCCACTTCACACCTCCCTTTGACTTTTATGGAATCACTTCCTTGTTTTGCTATATATTTCTAGACCCCAAAAATGCATTCCTAGGCACCATAACTTAGTTTTTGCTATTTTAAAACTTTATACAAATTAAATCATACAGAAATATATGCATTTCTTCCATGTTTGACTTCCATTGCTGTACTGCTTTTACAATTTTGCCAATGATGTTTTAGTTCCATTTATCCCTTTTACTTTGACTCCATTGTAAGAGTGAATCAAAACATATTTATCTATTTTGCTACTGACAGATTTTTAGTTCACTCCTACAATGCTGCGATCCACATACTTATACTTATTTCCTAGTGTGCCATATGCTCACAATTTTCACAGCTCAATATATAGGAATGCATTTGCTTGCCTTAGGCTTTGCATATTTTCAACTTTAGACAACTTTGGGGTGCTTTTTACAAAGGAGTCATATTAGTTTGTATTCCTAGGAGCATTGTAGGAATTCCTGTTTCTCCACATTCTTTGTAATGTTGGTGTCATCAGATTTTTCTATTATATCCACTTTGGTGCCTGCATAGTGATAACTCATCATGAATTTAATTTTAATTTCCCTGACTAATAATGGGGTCATACAGTTTCATGTGTAGGTCAGCCAATTACATATTCTCTTTGGTGAAGTGGCAGTTCCTCATCTTTCCCATTTTTCCATTGGGTTGTTTTTTTCTTGTCATTCTTTATATGTGCTGGATACATGCCCTTTGTCAATTATTATGCTGTTAAGAATATTCTCCCATTATGTGATTTGCATTTTTACACCCCCAGTGGTGCCCTTAAGGTAACTGAATTTATAAATCTTCTCTTTATCATTATTTTTCTGTCCTGTTTTAGAAATATTTTCCTGTCCTAATATTATGAAGATATTCTTTTTTATTATCTTCTAAAGTCTCTATTGTCTATTGTTTTCTCTTCTACATTTAGTTCCATAAATATTGGCAGTGTGGAGTAGGGTCCTATTGCATTTTTCCACTCAAATATCTGAACACCATTTATTGCTGCACTGTTATGCAAAACCACCTTTGTCATATGCCAAGTGTCTATTCATCACCAAGTCTGTTACTAGATCCTCTGTCTTATGGATCTATTTCTGTATATCTCTAATACCGCACTATATATTTTAAATTCCATGAAACATTATTATTATTGTATCTATTATTAGTTTACAAGCCAATGTTAATTTAGTTGTTCCACATATTCAGTAGTTTTTGTACTCTTTATTTTCCCTCCTTATTAACTTGTCATGAGGTAGAATTTCTTTTAGCACCAGTCTCCTAGTACTGAATTCTTTCACTCATCATTTGAGATGACTTTATTTCAGGTCTCTTTCTGCAGGAGATTATTTTAGATAAAAAATGCTTAGGTTCAGCATATTATAAATTAGTCCAGGCTCTTGACTTCCTTTTGTCATTGAGGAGACAGTTGTCAGTCTGTTGCTACTTGTCAGAGCACTGTTGTTAGCTCTTTAATATTCTAGAGAAGGTATTTGAAACATTTTGTATAGTTTCAGAATTGCCTTATGTCTAAGTTGTGGTCTAAATTACACAGTCCACATTGCATAAAACCAAAAATCTATCCACTCTTTTCCAATGAAACATACACACATTTAAAATATCCAGATGTCATTATTCTCCTTTTCTTTACCAAAAGTATGTAAAAGCTAAACTTACATCCCCAAAATTGTTTTCTCCTTTTTTATCATTGAAACAAACAGTAAATTCTTTTTTTTAGAAGGTTTTATTTATTTATTCAACAGAGAGACATAGCGAGAATGGGAACACAAGCAGGGGGAGTGGGAGATGGAGAAGCAGGCTTCCCACCAAGCAGGGAGACCTAGGTGGGGCTCAATGCCAAGACCCTGGGATC